>JAXIVD010006226.1:0-22500 GCA_036785275.1 Cancer borealis
AGTCCTTGGACGGTATAAAATGTCTGGGTCCTTGCTCAAAGATCACTTGTCTACTATAGGTCGAAGAGGAAGGGGGGGGGGGGGACGGTGAGGGGACATATACTTTCCATCACAATTGAAAGCAAACAAACAACCATTATGATAAAAAAAAATGTACATACATAGCAAACTCAAACACCAGGAGAAGTAGCTTATCTAAGAGGCGATGGCTGGCTGAGTGTGTGAAGGTGACTGGTGCGGCGTAGTGATGGTGAAGACGTAGGTTCGACCCCCACATGACTTTGAGATTATCTAATACATGCAATATATTTATTTACCTTAACAATGAAGCCAACCTTGTATGTATAGCATGAGTGTAGGGGGGGGGAGGAGTGGGGTTGATGAGGGTGGTTGGTTTGGGGGTAGTGGAGAAGGGTAAGAGAGGGTAGCATGAGGCTGAAAAAGATACCACTATGATTTCACCATCTGCCTCCCCCTGCCCCACCTACCATAGATTACGGTATTGTATTGGAAAAAAAAAAACTTTGCGGCACATGTACCCTTAAGGTGGAAAAAAAAAAAAAAAACTGGTTCTAGTAGATTTTAAGGTGACAGAAGGATCAAAAGGGGATTGGAACTAATTAAGGGATTGATGAATTAATGTAACTATTTACATAAACGAGGAATGTAAAAAAATAAAATTAGAGCTGTTTTTATATATCACTGAATGAAGGTAGATACTGTATTCTCTCTCTCTCTCTCTCTCTCTCTCTCTCTCTCTCTCTCTCTCTCTCTCTCTCTCTCTCTCTCTCTCTCTCTCTCTCTCTCTCTCTCTCTCTCTCTCTCTCTCTCTCTCTCTCTCTCTCTCTCTCTCTCGTGTGTGTCCTTACTCCATACTGACCTTTCGCCCTTATCCCCTACAGATTACTCTTCTGGTGGCCGCCCTTAGCGTTCTGTGGGCGGGGGTGGGGGTGGCCGGTCAGGCGCCCCCACACATACCCACCCACTTGGATCCCTCTTCATGCCCGCCCACGTTCCGCCAACACCCGCTGGTTAGTATCTGCATTGGTTCTCTGTCTAGGTTGTAATTCCGGGTTAGATATTGACGATGGAGTTGTGTTCTGTGTTCCTTGACGTGGGTGACCTTGGGGATATCGGCGTGGTGGTGTTGACTGGTGACATTTGCAGATCCTGGTGTCAATGGATGGTTTCCGGGCGAACTATATCAACCGAGGATTGACGCCCAACATACAAGCTCTCGGGAGGATGGGTGTGCGAGCCCCGTTCATGAAGCCATCCTACCCCACCATCACCTTCCCCAACCACTACACCATCGTTACAGTAAGTATTGTCCATATAGAATTTTTATTTAATCAATATTCTATATGAAAACTAGAGTGCAGAATGGATACGAAAGAAAAAAAAAAGAGCTGATCTCGTCTTATTTTCCATATTTCCTTCCGCTCTTCCATTCCTGTAAATGGAGCAGTGGAAAAGTGGAGCATATATAAAGAGGGAAGGAGCAGACTAGACTATCGGCCAACATTGTTCATTCACCGACAGATCCCTTAGCATCAGTTTGACATTTACATTCAAGTTGATAAATTATACCTTGCTGCAAAGCCAAGTCAGTCATCACATTACCAATACACACACCTTGACTCCTGTTTCCGTTATGTCGAGTCTGCTGCTGATAACATTACTTACACATAAAAACTGACATCTTATGGACCACCAACTTGTAAGAGCAACAAAAACAAAAAAAAAGGCGGAAACATTATCTGCGCACCCAAGCTTAGTGTATAGAATTGAACCAGACTAAAGGACATGAGAAACGAGAGAGTATCTAGTTGGGGTAAGCAGCTGCGTGGAATAAGGTGCGCAGTGAAGGATGCGCCTCGGGTAAGGGTAAGGGTAAGGGCAACAAGGGTAAGGGTAAGGGTAAGGTTAAGGGCAAGACTAAGTGTAAGGGTAAGGCTAAGGCTAAGAGTAAGGATAAAGGTAAGGATAAGGGTAAGGTCACTTCAATGAGACATATTATAAGTGTGAAGTATGTATCGTATATAAAACAGACAGACAGATAGACAGACAGATCAAATATATTAAAAGGATAAAAGATTAAAAAAAAAAAACAAGTCGAAAATTAAAAAATAAAGATAACGCTGAATAGAAGAAAAAAATCATTAGACAAACAAATAAATAAAAATAAAAAGAGACAAAAAAAGTGAGGGACAAGGTTAGGTTATATTCTTGGTGGTCATATATTTTTTTTTTATCTGACGTCACCTATTCCACTGACTGACTCACTGGCCGCGGAACGACCTTATGTATGTTCAGCTGACTTACAGTATGTTCAACTGACCTTCCCGTGATATGTCTAGGGACACCAACACCAAGTTTCATGTTCAAGGGGGGGAGAGTAGGGGGGGAGAGAGAGAGAGAGAGAGAGAGAGAGAGAGAGAGAGAGAGAGAGAGAGAGAGAGAGAGAGAGAGAGAGAGAGAGAGAGAGAGAGAGAGAGAGAGAGAGAGAGAGAGAGAGAGAGATACACTCTCTCTCTCTCTCTCTCTCTCTTCTCTCTCTCTCTCTCTCTCTCTCTCTCTCTCTCTCTCTCTCTCTCTCTTTTCCTTCTATCTCTCTTTCTCTTTCTCTCTATTTTTCATTCTTAGACGAAAAGCGTGAATTCCCTCCACATAGAAGAGAGAACAAAGAATCCAACGAATTAAGTCTCATTTCATCTTATCACACATTCATAAGATAGAAGATGAAGTGAATCAAGTCTACAATACGACAACCACACTATACTACACTGATCACTCTCTTAACACTTACTACACCCTTCCCTCTCTTTTCTCTTCCTGCAGGGGCTGTACCCTCCCTCCCACGGCATCATCGCTAACCGGTTTTATGATCCTGAGTTTAATGCAACGTTTCGCATTGGTCGTCCGGAGAGCTTCGAGTCTCGCTGGTGGGGTGGAGAACCAATCTGGAAAACAGTGGAGCAGCAGGTGCGTGGAAACCCTAAGATACACTACTCGATTCCCTTACATCCCTTGATTCCATTTCCTATATTTATTTGTTATTCTATTTCCTCCTCACGTGTTCTCTTGTTCACATTCCTTACCTTTTTTTTTCCCTTCTCTATCCTCTTTAATTCCTTCACTTTTATTCTTTTTTCCTTGTCCTCTATATATACGGACTTTCAAAATGGTCTCCCCTTCTGAAGAATTTAACATTTTCCTTTCGTCTACAAAACCTTTTTTTTACCCTGAGAACCACCTTCCTCGACCTTCCTCTCGCTTCAGTCCTTCACCCTCACCTTATTATAATACCACCTAAGTACCTTTTTTACCTTCCCATAGCTACGTTCTTCCCTTAACTACGATGTTCTCTGCAGGGGAAGCGTGCGGGGACCTACTTCTGGCCGGGTTCAGAGGCGAAGGGACAGCGCGCTACCTACTGGTTTTTCTACAACCAAAGCGTTCCCTACCCCCACCGTGTTGACCAGGTGAGTTAGGGGGGGAAGGGGGCGCACTCACTCATTCACTCACTTATTCACTCACTCACTTATTCATTCACTTACTTACTCATTCGTTCACTCACTCACTTATTCACTTACTCACTCATTTATTCACTCACTTTCATTCACTCACTCATTCACTCACTCACTTATTCACTCACTCATTCACTCACTCACTCATTCACTCACTTACTTAGTGATTGATCATGTCATTCATCTTCCTTCCTTCATTCCATTCCGTTCAAGACCCCAACATTCCTGACTATAATTTTATATGTATAGCCTAATTTATATGTGTATTCATCTAAATTAATCCACTCAACCACCTAAGTTTTTTTTTCTCTCTCAATGTCATTTCTGTAGGTACTGTTTTGTTTTTTTCTTCTTCTATTCATTTGTTCACCGTTTGCTTTGTGTTTTGTAGAGGCTTATCATCCTATCCTGATCTACTTCACTCTTTGGTATTTACGTGGATCTTAGTTGGAATCCCTTTTTGTAGTATTTTTTTTTGCATCTCTCTCTCTCTCTATGATAAAACGGGGAATTAGGCACAAAATTGGATACATTACATAAGCCGGCCATGCCTTCAACTTTAGCTGTTTTCAATATCCACGGTTGTTTTTGTTCTTTGTTCCTTAACTCCTCCACCACCACCACGGCCCTGACTCCTCGTGTTCCTTCGCCCTTTACTGCTTGCCCTTCTCCATACCCTCGCTGCACCCTTTCTTAACAATTATTTCTTTTTTTTATATCTTTCTCCCTTCTTCCCTCACCCTTGCCGACACACCCGTCTGCCTGCCTACTCGATGACCCCGGACGGTGTAGGTACTCGAGTGGCTGGACTTACCTGCCGAAGAGCGACCCTTGTTCATGACTCTGTATATGGATGAACCAGACAGAGCCGGCCACGACTTCGGTCCAGATTCCCCTCAGGTAGGTACTCTATTTATTACCTGAGATTATCCCTATTAATAGTACGTGATGTCGGTTGAAATGGAGGTAATGTTGATCTGTTTGCTTAATCACCTTCTTTTGTTTTTTTTTAGATTAACGCTAAGTTGGCTCACGTTGACGCCATGGTGGGTAGGTTGTTGAGTGGTCTGCAGGCCCGTAAGCTGATGTCCTGCGTTAATATAATTCTGGTGGCGGGATCACGGTATGGTGGAGGCCGGGCAGAATCGTGCTATACTTCTGGATCAGTTTATTCCGAACGTGGTGAACAGGACGAGGTTCTGGAGTGGAATCTTCGGGAGGATGACGCCCAATGACGGGAGAAAGGGTAAGGCGCAATCCCACATTTATAATTTTTTTTTTTTGGGGGGGGGTGTGTGTGTCATATGTCAAATACTAAATGGTCATTGCATTTTCCAAGCATTCCTACCAAACATTTAATAACTTTTGGATACATTCATATGTTCTCCAGAGACAAAACAGGAGATGCTGAACGCCCTTTCCTGCCGAAGACGAGAGTTGCGAGTGTACGAGAGGACGACTCTTCCCATCAGGTGTGTGCTTGTGCTTGTCTAACTTATTCATGTACTGTTCCACTTGGAGTAACAAATACTTTCTCATAGTGACCGTCAGTCGTCTTTTCTTTCAGTAGTATCCATAAGGTGTTCAGTCCTATTAATCACCTTGTTAGGACTCCATCACCTGTCTTCCTTCCCTCAGGTGGCACATGGGGAACCAGCGGAGAGTGGAGGATATAGTGGTGGATCTGGACCCTGGCTTCAGCGTGGGTGGTGATGCTTCCTTCAAAGCTGACTCCGGCGACCACGGCTACGATAACTACTTCGCTGTGATGAATGTGCGTATATGTAACACACACACACACACACACACACACACACACACACACACACACACACACACACACACACACACACACACACACACACACACACACACACACACACACACACACACACACACACGCACAGACACACACACACACACACACACACACACACACACACACACACACACACACACACACACACACACACACACACACACACACACACACACACACACACACATAAACACACACACACACACACTTATGGATGCATGGCTCAATTCACACTCTCTCCTGCAGGCATTGTTTGTGGCTCACGGGCCGGACCTGCGCCGTAACCTTGAGGTGGAGACTTTCCAGAACATTGAGCTGTACAATTTGATGTGTCACCTCTTAGGCGTCACACCTGCACCCAACAACGGCACTTGGGGCGCCCTCAACCACCTCTTGGTCTCCCCGCCCCCCGTCCCGCAGCCCCGACCCGTGAGTGTTGATGTATTGTCATGACCGCGTTTGGCATTACAATGATGTATTAATGTGAATTGAACGTCCTGGCTTGTGTGTCGCACTGTGGCTGTTGTGAGGGCTTGACTTCTTCCTTAGATATAAATGCGTGTCCTGTTTTACTTGCAATTAATAATAGTTTTGTGGCTACTTGGAATATAAGTAATGATACTTAAATATACACTTTATAGAAGTATGAATACGGTTTCAGGAATATCCACCTCCCGTCGCGGCGGTGCCCTCTGAGGAGGTGCTGGACTACTACAGACCGAAGACCTTGTGTGAAGGAGACCTCATGAAGGTGAGTGAGCTGCTTGACGTGCTGGAGGAGGCTCAGGAAGACGCTTACATCCTGACAGCGAAGCACCTTCCTTGGGGCGCCCCGGAGATGGGTCAACATAGAGACTCGTCACTCCTCCTTCTGCAGCAAGACTTCATCAACGGTGAGGCGAGACTCAAAATGGTGGAAAAACACCAAGTAATTGCTAAAAAGAATTGCGTGTATAGGTGACCAGTAACAGTGTATCAACTATTAATTGCATTCAGTGTACTGTAACCACGTGTTTCAAAGCCATGTTAAAGACCTCAGCCCACTCTGGCTTCCGAGAACTTAACACTTCCTTCTTCCAGGATACTCCACGCAGCTCAGGCTTCCTCTGTGGTCCAGCTTCACCCTTGGAATCGGCGCAACGAACGTCTTCCGTTACCCGTTGAGGAGTGACGTCAGACTGAAGGCTCACCACAGGATCTCGTGCAGTGAATACACCAGACTGGCCAATCACGGCCTCTACCCCAATCCACTGTTTCCACCTGGTGAGTGACGCCGCTGAGTCGCTTAGCATCACTAGCCTATAGTCCGTGGTAAAGTGTGATCGAACTCATTCCCTGAACTTTTCTTTGGCAGAGTTCACTTCAGAGGAGAAATGTGGACAACTGGCCTTCCTCGCCTCCAACACGGTGCCCTTGTCTGCCTTCCTCGGGAGCCGCTGGAGGGAGCTGCTGGGCTTCGTCAGCCACTGGACCCGCCGCTACTCCGTCGTCAACGTGGTCCTCGGCCCTGTGTTCGACTACGACGCAGATTCCTTCGCCGACGACCCCAGCACCATCAAGTAAGGCTGTGGATGGTGGGGGGGAGGGGGGAGAATTTTCTTTGGCTTTAGGGTCCAAGGGAGCTAAGTGAGAGGAATATATGTTTATGTGTATGTATTATCATTATTATTATCATTATTAGTATTAGTATTATCATCATCATCATCATCATCATCATCATCATCATCATCTCCCTCTCCCAGCCGCCGCTCCTCCCCGTCGGTTCCCACCCACATGTTTATGGTAGTGACTCGCTGCCTGCAATGGGTTCACGACCTCTCAGACTGTCCCTACACGCACCTCGATGCCCTCGCCTTCGTCTATCCACAGCAGCTCTCCGTCTCCAACTGTCTGGTGAGTTCTGGTTACCTATCTATATGTGTGTGTGTGTGTGTGTGTGTGTGTGTGTGTGTGTGTGTGTGTGTGTGTGTGTGTGTGTGTGTGTGTGTGTGTGTGTGTGTGTGTGTATGTATTTAGCTGAAAGTTACGTAGGTGAGAAACAAATGAAGGTAAATTATAGCTTTCCTAATCCTCCGTTAATGAGTGATGAGTGATTAGAATGATGAGGTTATATCTGGTATGTCTCGCCTCCATCCTCTCATCTCTCCTTTCCCTACAACAAGACAAGCTGCCTCAATCCCTCTCTTTCAGCCTTGGTCTTCCTCTCTGCCTTCTTGATTTCTTCTAACTGAATAACTAAATTTGGTGATAGGAGGTGAAAACACACACACACACACACACACACACACACACACACACACACACACACACACACACACACACACACACACTTACACTTACCTTCGTCATTCCCTTTTTCCAGACCGCCGAGAGGTTTGCGCAGGAGTTCAGTGCTAAGGTGCAAGACGTAGAGAAGATCACGGGTTTGCGCTTCTTCCCTCACATCCCTTACGAGGACCAGGTGAGGCTCCGCGTGAGGATCCACTCTAACATCTGGGGCCGGGAGTCTTGGGCCAACAGACTACACTCGCATGCTTACCATATCTTTAAGTAATTGTTGTTGGGTTGTGGGCGTAGCGGCGGCGGCACAGCTGGCTGGCACTGTCTTCCTTATTAGTGTGTGTGTATGTGTGTACAGCGTCATCGTAGTGATCATATTGTCTTGTGTTTATAGTTCATCACCCTCACTATCCATCGGTGTGTGTGTGTGTGTGTGTGTGTGTGTGTGTGTGTGTGTGTGTGTGTGTGTGTGTGTGTGTGTGTGTGTGTTTTGTAATGTGTATCGTAATGTATTGATGAGTCGCTGTTTAACATTTTGTCATTACATGTATGGTTACAAAACTACAATATCCTGTAAAGTAAGTGTGTCGTGCATGACGTGCGTTGGTGTGGTCGTGGGTGTGGTCGTGGCCGCACCTTTGGCTCCGTGTTCGTGAGTGTTGTCTCCCCACACAGTAGTGACCCTCGCACCCTTATTGTTGTAGTGGTGTTCAGCAGAGGGAAGTAAAGAGGTCTGCACGTATGTTTGTAGCATAATGTATTGTATACAGTGAACATTAAGAATATTACATGTAAGTAATAAGCATTCCTTCATCATTGGTTCTCTAATTCGTTGGTTATGTGTTTGTGTTAGCAATGTTTCAGTAGACACAGCAGCCCACTAGTGCTGCACAGTACACTGTTACACTCCATCCTTATAAAAGCATTGTCTTGCTTTACCTGTTACCAAGTATGTGTGTGTATGTGTGTGTGTGTGTGTGTGTGTGTGTGTGTGTGTGTGTGTGTGTGTGTGTGTGTGTGTGTGTGTGTGTGTGTGTGTGTGTGTGTGTCTGTCTGTGTGTGTGTTCCCATGATCATGTGTTAATTTGAGTGTTCGGTCTTGTGCTTCAATAAAATAAGTTTGCGTCACCAAACAGCCGGAAGCTTTCTTGCCTTGTGGCGGGTCTCTCTCTCTCTCTCTCTTTCTCTGAGGCACCGAGTGTACTAGATCAAGTGTAGGAATGGAAATTCTCATTTTCTCAATCAGAAATTAAAAATATGATAGTTCGCCTCAGTGGTGGTTAGTGGTTTTGGTTAGCACGTCTGATTATGAATCCACTGGCCCGAGTTCGAACCCTGACGAAGGCAGTCGGAGCACAGCTCACCAAGCTGTTCATCTTCCCAAACGGGTTGGTCGATAAATAGGTACCCAGGAAAACCTGGGAAAGGTAAACTGTGGAAAGTCGGATGTCACAGTGGCCCTGTGTCCCGGGGTAACAGATTAATTTCCACCACAGGTCCTGGCACATTTTCCCCCCCCACATTACAATTACAATCCACCACAGGCTCAAAGACCAATGTGACGAGAGATGAGCGCCCGCAGGTACGCGCAGCTATAGCGTGTGCTCCAACTTTACCTATAGTTCGACAAAATTGATATTGAAAAAATGTAAAGTTGAGTCATTAGCCAAGAAGTGTACAGAACTTTGAGCACAAGTGAAAAAATCTTTGATGAATAATAGGATGCTACTGTATAAGTGGGTACCAGAACAGAACTCAGTGATACTCAGCTGTTAATGTGTTTGGACGACAATGACAATGACCATATACTACAACAGCAACAAACCCGCACAAAAGGAAACTTGAGGGAAAGCTTCAAAGAGGGAAAATACGAGTTGAAATTTTAAGAAGGTAGTTTGGAAATTTAAGTTTTTATGTTTGTGACAATATCGAGGAACTCACAGGATGCTCTGATGAAGTGTAATAAAAATGTAAATAACAAAACCAGAACATCAATCCATAATGTTGATTGGATAAAAATAACTCATTTGTTTGATAATTGCCAATTTTTCAATGGATTCAAAACATTTGGAATGGCAGAAAGTCGAAGTTATAGAGCGTATAGTTTGAAAAATTAAAAGAGACCACCTTGCTTTGTAAATTGATAATGTTGACAGAAATTGATAGACGAAAAAAGTTTGATCAGATAGGTTATCAGCACAGAAGCACATTGTTTGAGGAGAATAGGAAGAGCCACATCAGAGCCGTAAGCTTTAAGAGAGTGAAGGTCAGAGTGTATGTAGGTTCAAGGTCAACACAGGAGGCACCTCGTTCTGGCCTCGCTAACCATCCCTCACCCTTACCTTCAAATGATACCCAACACGTGTCCCCAGTAAAGGCCTTGAAAAAGCACATAGATCACTCCAAGCGCTATTCTTGCTCCTACAATGAGCTTCCAGTCGGTGCTTCTGTTACGGAACTGGAATAGTAACTTTTGCCAGAAGGCGGAAGGCGGGGAAAATGAGTCTTTGGGGAAGCAGATAAGGGGAGTTTTCCGGTCATTGATTGCTATGTGGACAATAACAGTGGCGGTGAGGAAAGCAATGCTGAACACGAACCAAATGTCAACGTGTTTAAGGTAGGATGTGCTAGGAAGGGACGCGAGGGACTCCGAGTACAGGGCGACGAGGGCGAGCAAGGTGGTGAGGCTCATCACGCTACGGTCCTGGAAGCTGTCGAGTGGCAGGAAGAAGGAGGAGTAACCAATGAGGTGGAGGAGGACGGTTGGGAGAAAGGTGGAGAAGAGGTGATGTGCAGGGCGACGGTGGAGATAGAAGTGGAGGGAAGCTGTATTGCTATGGTTTTGTAGCCTGCAATAGAGAAGGAGGCCACGTTTTAAGATAAGTATAATGAATTGTACCAATAATTATCTACTAGTTCCAGCAGTCACACACTTATGAAAATATCCTCAAGATTATCTCCAAGAAACTTATGTTAATGGTGAATCAGAAATACTTTAAGGTTCAAGAATATGAATACCGTGAATGCATCAAGTTTGTGAATTACAACAACAATAACATGACAGACAAGTTTCAACCTCCCGCCAAAGATCAGTCATTCAAACTTGGCAAGAGAAGTAAGTAGTGTGCAGGTATAGACAGAGTATTTTCTCCTCCAAGCAAGCATAACAATTCTTTAATACAATGAACTGTGCAGCTGCGAGATGAGTGTAATTGGTATTGGTGTTTTCTCTGACCTGAGTGTAAGGGAAGTGATGGTGAAGTCCGGATGTGAGGGGAGTGTTGGGTGGGCATGGTCGAGGGGCTGGGAAGGGTACTGCATGGCTTGGTTGATCACGTTGGTGACCGTGACTGTGATGCAACACCGCTGGGAGTCGAACGGGTACAACTCAAGGTTCAGCTCACAGTGCACGTTGGACTCAAACTCTAGCGAATATTCGAGCTCGTTTTCGGCGCCCAAGTATGTGTAATCTGCAACACTGCCACGCATTAGCATACGTCGTGGAACCTTTGTTAGTCACACTGATGAGTTAACGAGAACGATTACAACAACAACAACAACAACAACAACAACAACAACAACAACAACAACAACAAAAACAACAACAACAACAACAACAACAACAACAACAACAACAACAACAACAACAACAACAACAACAACACCACACACACAAACACACACACACACACACACACACACACACACACACACACACACACACACACACACACACACACACACACTAAATGCATTGTCCACACCTGTAATGATGTCCAAACCTGGAGAAATCTTCCTAACGAACAGCTGAACGCGTGGATCCACCTCGCCTGCCAGCCGCTCACCATCCTGCACCTGTGATACACGAGGCTCACTAATAGTATCCACGAGCGGTGCGACGCCCCCCTACCCAGTGCTTACTTACCTGGACTTTAGGATGCCAAACGGGGCCATGAAAGGGGCCGAGTGGGCTCCGGGATTGTAAGTGAGGGATGGAAACTACATTGAGGCTCGGATTGTCCTGCAAGTTGTAATAGGTGAGGCGACGGTCCTTCCACCGTAGATGTACGTTGAAGGTGACATGCACCAGCTGTCCCATCAGATCCACCGACCATAACTGAAAACCGCCGCCAAACTATAACTCGATGAAATCATTTCTTAAAACATCTCTTGGGCAACATTCTCGCTGCATAACAAGTTTCGGTAAAAGTCGAAAATACGTTTATAAACTTAACGTTACACTATGAAAACTTCAAGTAGACGATTAAAACTAGTACTGAGAATTGTAGAGCTGATTGTTGGAAACTTATACTGTCCTTCTATCCCTTGACAAGACGTGAACGATATATGGCAGAATATTCAGTCAATAAGCATGATTCCACGCAATGGTGGCTGAAAATAAAGTTCACCTTTTTAAGAGCGATGGTGAAATTGAGTGGAAGTTGAGGCAAGTAAGGTGGTAAGTAGGTCTGGTAGTCGTCGGGAGTGTGTACCATTTGACAATCCATTTCATCACTTTCGTCTTCACACTCGGGGTCAAGAGAACAGCGAGCCGTCAGCGGCACGCACTGGCCCGAGGTGCAGGTGAAGGTTCCGTTGGGGCACCAGCTGATGGTCAGATTGTGGAGTCCGAAGAGATGTCGCTGTGACCCGCACACTGGTGCCGTGCCATTTAGCCTCCACACTTTGCGACCCCAGAAAAATTCGGCAGCATTGTGTTCAGCCACAAAAGTGTTCGTCGGTACGTGATGGAGGAGCCAGCGGTGACCGGAGTCATGATGGAGGCGGAGACCTGATGCGCCCTGAAGGTAATATAATCCTTGGCCATCAGAGCGAGGGAACAGAGTGGTGTGGCGCTCCATGATTTCCTCTTCGCGACACAGCCCGTGAATGTACACTTGCGGATGAGTCTGGGCGCCTTTGCACAATGTACACGATACGTCGTTGGCCTTCATGGCCAGCCACTCGCTGCCAGAAATGGCCGAATATTTAATCCACTTGTGGCTGCTCATGGACAATATTCGGGAGAAACTAATGGGAAGCTGCTTTGGTCCGCCGAGCCACTGATTGTTAAGTCTATCGTAAGTCAAATCCAACCAAACTGATGTAGCAGCATTGTAATTATTAGCACAACTTAGTACGAATTTTTTTACGTAAGATGCTAATACGTTATTTTCCGCCTCAGACGTTGGAAAGGGCAGGGCGAGGCCGTGACCCGAGCAAAACCAGTGTGCCTTATGAAAGGGTAGCTTTACGGGCAGTAGAAAGTGTATGTGTGTACTTCTTTGGTGGCAAGGATTAGTGTGCCCCTTTTGTATCTCTCCAATCATCCTCCATGGGATGGCCTCCCAGTCGAGGAGGGCTGCCTTAGGCGGATCACAGTTTCCTACAGCGTGTATTTCTGGGATCGAAAGCATCCTCGACCATAAATACAGACCCGTCACCGAGCCAGGAACACTTTGAGTGACAACAAAGCCTCCTCCTGGATACTCTTGATCGTTGCCCAACACAAGTGTGCCGTTCAAATTAAGTTGCTCTCGGGCGTCCATGTCAAAGAGTCTGACTCCGTCCAGGAAGAGCGAGGCGCGGCCGGCTGTTCCATTTCGCAGGATACACGCAGAGTACCATCGCTGGGGCTCCACCTGTCTCTGGACCTCCCAACCCCTGTTGCCCATATACTCCATGAGGAAGCTGCTGAGACGCGGCCCTGCAACACGGAAGCAGCAGTACAACAGGGAAAAAAGAGAGAAGTGTGGCAGGGCGGAGGGAGGAAGGGTTACAGATTACAGATATAAATGCTTGACAACATTACATACCTCCTGAAAAGGTGTGGATCTAACCTCGTTTATGTAATTAAAGAGAATAAATACCGAAGAACATGAACGGCAAACACTTGATCTGTGTGGATAACGGTGCTTGCAAGCAAAGTGTTTGATTAATGGTGACTGAAAAATTAACGGCTGTTTGGATTCCGTGAAGCTTTTTACCGAGTGTGAGAGCGTCGTCGACTCCTTCGTGGGTGCTGTAGCTCAGGAGAACAGAGAACTCCGCGAGGTAGATCATACGGAACCATAGACAGAGGGTAAAGGAATCTAGTCTGACTGCTGCAAGGAAGGATGGGGTGTGACTGGTGGGAGGGAAGGGAGAGGAAGTGGAGGATAGGGTACGATAGGGACTGGAGAAGAGGGTAGGGGGCTGGGAATTGGAGAAGATGGGGATGAGACTAGAAAGAAAATTCGACGCTGGATTGAAAGGAGAATTAGGGTGATTGGCATCAGTGTAAGGAAGGATTAGGTTCCCTGAGGTGTGTTCTGGAGACGCGGAGAGGGTGGTGTGTGTTAGGTCACGAGAGGATGGCAGCGCAGAACTCTGCTCCTTCAGTATCTCATCAGGAAGCACGAGAGCCGCGATAGCATGAGGTTCTATCAGACCTTCCTGGAAGAGCCTGGCTACGACCTGGCTCAAAGCCGTAACCTGGAGGCGGGTCTCGTTGTCGGGCACTCCTTGTGGCATCAAATGGTACGTCAGCAAACCCTCCACTGCAGCGTCGCACCATACTCGCTCCACGAGGCCTGTGGGTTTGTTTGCATATATGTATGTAAATGTAACCCACTAAGAATGGTAGCAAGTGCAGCCTCAACTCCATCATCCTTGTTCACCACTCGACCATACCTTCACTAAACATAATAATTCATACTAATGTTCAAGAGTTTTTTTTTCTTCTGAAGACTTTATGCAAAGTAGGGGAATGAAGGGGAGGGTCTGCAAGCAGCTATTTCCCCGCACACTCTGAGCATGTGCGAGCAGTCTCGCCTCGTGATTGGCTGCCCTAACCTACATAATCTGCCTATCCTAGTGTATCTAGTTTACCTAACCTTACCTAAAGTAAGTTTTTTTTTCTTTATTTTCCAAATTATATACAAATTTACTATGCAAGTGCCATGCTCCCAACTGCCCAGCATCATCTAATGGAAACATAGAGGAGCTTGCCTAACCCTACCTTGCAAACGTAATGGATAGGTTAAGTTAAGTAAGGTTGCTACATATAAGTTACTTTAGGTAAAATTAGGCAAACTAGATACACTAGGATAGATTAGGTAGATTAGGGCAGCCAATCACGAGGCGAGACTGCTCGCACATGCTCAGAGTATGCGGGGAAATAGCTGCTTGCAGGCCCTCCCGAATGAAGACATTCTAAATGAGCCTTACCTTTAAACACACCCAGGGAAGTCAGCAGGACCAGGGGGGTAACAGCATTGTAAAGAGTCATGGTGGCAGCTAAGTGCAGCGACCAGATGTTTGAGTTAACCTGGATACATGGAATAAAAGTAAGTGTGTAATAGTCGAACAAGGGTTGAGGGTGAGAGTGAAGCGGCACCGAACTGGGTGATGCGGCACCGAACTGAGTGAAGCAGCACTGAGTCCTTCTGGCCCAACACTGAGGCAGCAGTGGTGGCGGCGGCCGGTGGTGATGGTGTATTGATCCCGATGTCATTGTATATCTCTGCCAAACATTAAGGTGTCGGCAGTAAATGTGACTTATCCTGAGGAATAAACTATCCAACAAATAAGATGGTAAGGAAGTTTCTTTTGAGTTGTAGAGGCGAGGAGGAAATCAACTGGCATGATAATAATTGTTTAAGTGAGGAAGTGTTCCCGTACATCGGCCTCCACTTGGCGAGCACGTGGTAGTGGTGGTGGTAGTAGTGGTGGTGGTAGTAGTGGTGGTGGTGGTGGTGGGCAGCGGGTAGTGCATTATTCATCACTATCAAGGGTTGGTGGTGAGCTGATCAGGTTAATGTGTTTATCTGCACATATATTAAGTAATGGTTTGCAAAAGTGGTTGTCAAACATATTTTCTTTTGCTCATCATCAATTGTATTATACTTTTCATGGCTTCCAGTGAGTCATTCCTTTTTATTTAATTATGATAATGATATAATAAGTGCAACACTGCTAGAAACTACAGGTAAACAAGAAGTTAATAATGACAATAGGTTCTAAGATACAGGTATACAAAATCCAGTTTAATTGTAATTTTCAAATATGTTTCATATATATGTGGAGGAATAATTGATTTAATAATAAGATAATGTCACCTGTACTGTACTGTTGTTTTCAGGTGTGGACAGGTGTGGACAGGTGTGGACAAATCATCGAGCCAAGTTACGAGGTGTGGTGAGTACTAAATTTCAGTAATGTGTGCGTGTGTGTATGTGTGTGTGCGTAAGTGTGTGTGTGTGTGTGTGTGTGTGTCTGTCTGTCTGTCTGTCTGTCTGTCTGTCTGTCTGTCTCTGTGTGTGTGTGTGTGTGTGTGTGTGTGTGTGTGTGTGTGTGTGTGTGTGTGTGTGTGTGTGTGTGTGTGTGTGTGTGTGTGTGTGTGTTTCAGTAGTGATATCAGTGTAAGGTGTTATCAAGTATCAGAGCCTCTGATTCCTCTGATTCAGAGGAATGGACAGAGGAAGGGGAAGGGGTTCTTGTAGTCCTACCAGCACACGCGCGCACACACACACACACACACACACACACACACACACACACACACACACACACACACACACACACACACACACACACACACACACACACACACGTTTTTTTTATTTTGATTATCCTTTATATTTCTAGTAGTTACCTTTTCCACAATATAATTAGTTCACGGATGTAGAAATGAACACTAAAACATTGTTGCCAGACGGTGGCGTCTCTGTTGTACAAGATGGCGAGTGTTGCTATTTACCCTGGCCTGCCCCGCCCCACCCGTCCCCACCCATCTCGCCCCCATTGCATCTCACCACCCTGCCCCGCTCAGTCCCATCCCGTCCCGTCCCGTCCCGTCCCGTCCCGTCCCGTCCCGTCTATTCCCCGCCCCGCCCCGCCCCGTCCTGCCCCGCCCCGCCCAGGAAACACAAAGACACATCTCGTCAACACAGTATAATTACGTACAGGCAATAGGAAACATGTGTAAACACCGCACGTGCCCGGTAGTGGAAGGTTATGTAAAGGTGGTCACGCCCAGCACACACACACACACACACACACACACACACACACACACACACACACACACACACACACACACACACACACACACACACACACACACACACACACTGCTGCCTCGCTTGTGTTGGTTTGTGTTGCAACTCGTCAACAACACAAGGCTGCACTCGTCATTCTCTAAGTCAACTCAACCAAGTATTTTGCTTATCACTTTCTTTTTTTCGGGGGAGGCGTTGTGTATACATATAGTAAGATCGATTCTTAATGCACCAGAAGGAAGGAAGAACTATTGACTGTCAGTGATGGAAGGTGACTTAGAAGGTGTACAGTTGCATTCCACCCGCCATGCACTCTTTCGTTTATCATATTCCTATCCTAGTTTCCTCGTAAGTCGATGCACTCACAATACATTGTCACTGGTTCCATACAACAAGTTATTCCTTCATGTTCAGGAGGGATTGAGGGCATTTGGGCATCAAAGTATGAACAGAGCAGCTGGGGAAGGAAGGTCGTCACTCGTCACACTGAGTCGTGGCTGTAGTTTATAGTTAGTGTGTCGATTTAGTGTGTTAGGTTTAGTGGCACGTAGTCGAGGTGGCGCTGGTGGTGTAGAGGTGGGTGTCACAGCGGATCCTGCATGGTGGTGATGGTGAAGTGGAGGTGAGGGTGGCAGAAGGAGCGTCACACTTGCCCCTGATGATGGAGGGAGTACTCGTGGGCCCTCAGTCTCAGGTTCACTAAAGAGGATCCCATGTAGGGGCCCGCCACCTGCCCCACGCCGCCCACGCCGCCCCCGTACCCACCTCCTAGACCTGCAACAGACAACAGGGATTAGAATGATAATGTTATGTATGAATGATACTTTATGAAACGCGTGAGGACTTGAGTGTGACAACCGTGTGTGTGTGTGTGTGTGTGTGTGTGTGTGTGTGTGTGTGTGTGTGTGTGTATGTGTGTGTGTGTGTGTGTGTGTGTGTGCGTGCGTGTGCGTGTGCGTGTGCGTGTGCGTGCGTGTGTGTGTGCGTGCGTGTGTGTGTGTGTGTCTGTGTCTGTGTCTGTGTCTGTCTGTGTCTGTCTGTGTCTGTGTCTGTGTCTGTGTGTGTCTGTGTGTGTGTGTGTGTGTGTGTGTGTGTGTGTGTGTGTGTGTGTGTGTGTGTGCGCGCGTGCGTGCGTGTGTTATTGTAATGGTGCTGAAGATGGCATCAGGAAAGCATGTCCTCGGCATGTTAACTTTAGTCTTTTTGAATTATTAACCTGATGTATAATAACTTTTGTCCATCCTCTCACGCCATCTGTAGACGCGTGTTACAGATCATTGTGATGGGTAAGCCGGACGCGACTATCCATCAGATTATGATGTACTTGATTCACTGTTTCGTTTAACCGTAAGTGTGTACAACGGATCAGAAAAATATTATGTATTTAGTATTTTTTTTGGTTTCATTCATTAATAGTGTGAAGCGTGTGTTAGGTCCGAGGAAGCTCTTGATTCCTGTGTTAGAATGGATCTGTTTGACATGAGCCAATGGAAGTTACACCGTGAAGGCCACTGGAACGGAGCCTTGGCAGGGAGTGTTGTGTTCAAAGGGTTGTTTGCCAAGGGTGTTACCTGGCAAGAACACTCACCTGGGGGAAGGGAGGAACACACGGGCGTGGGGGAGCTGGTAGGGGTGAAGTGGGTGAGGTATGGTGGGGTGGCGCTACCCACACTCGCAGTGGAACCTTTCCATGCTGCTACGCCCACGCCCACGCTGCCGTAGCCACTGTAGTCACACATGGTCACGCCACTGTTCCCTGGGGAGGAGGCGCCAATAAGTGTGTGTGTAGTGTTGGTGTCGAGGTGTTCAATGCATGATGTATAAAGTGCGTAAATATATCCATTTGGTAACCTTACACCGGGAACATGTTAGCGGCTAGATGTCAGTACCTGATGGGCGCGGGGCGAGGGGCTGCTCCACGGGGCCGCTGGGAGAGGTTGTGACTGAGGGCGCTGAGTCAGTGGGACGGAAGGGCGCGGTGGTCCTCTGCGCCATGACGCTCCTCTCGTTTCGCCGGAACTTTGCTCGTCGGTTCTGGAACCACACCTGCCAAGGGAGTGGGCGTCACACACCGAACACCGTGATGGGTATTACATAACACTCGCAGTGTTGATTGACTAATGAACAGTATTCCAAGCAGTACATAGCTGTGTGTGTAAACACTGACCCACTACCGTTATGCATGCATACTGTGTCCTCAAGCACTATGTGAGTTGTTACGTAACGTAAGTACGTACGTACGTTACAACACTGCATCTCAGGATCATGAGTGATCAATATTGTGTTTATAGAATGTTTTGGTGGTTCTGACCACCACCACAGAGAGAGAGAGAGAGAGAGAGAGAGAGAGAGAGAGAGAGAGAGAGAGAGAGAGAGAGAGAGAGAGAGAGAGAGAGAGAGAGAGAGCGCACATCTGTTCTTAATTTCAGTATTGGCTTGGTGGTGGTGGTGGTGATGGTGGTGTTGTTGGTGGTGGTGGTGGTTGGAAATTTACAATGTCGTCTGATTAATGTGTGTATGTGTGTTTACAAGGGAATACAAGGAAACACAAACAGCAACAGACTCTAGGGTCCTTGCGAAGGCTGTTTGAGCTGTTTACGAGCAAGAGTGGAGACGAGAGGATGGTAATGGTGGTGGTGGTGGTGGTAGTGGTGGTGGTGGTATTGGTATTGGTAGTGGTAGTAGTGGTAGTGGTGATGATGATGATGGTGGTGGTGGTGGTGGTGTTGGTCAGGGAACAGGTGGAAGGAAGGTCGTGGCGGGGAAGAATATGACGGACTGATAGAATTTGTGATGATTACGTAGGGGTGAAGAGACGCCATTAAAGAATAAACTAATAATAGGAAGATAGGATGCACTAACTACTAAGTAATTAAATACTAACTAAATTATATTGGGTTTACAGTTTTCCCAATGCGTCTCCGTTTCCACAGTGCAAAGCTAAGTATATACTGATGTTTATTCCCCATTCACTTAAAAAAAAAATTATATGCGGTCTCTCTTTGTGCCAAAACTGACACACTCAACAGACCATAATTATGTAAACGCAGGTGACATTTTGACTGTGGCGTTCCCTAAGAATGGCGTCTGCTGCATTGCCTTATTTATTTTTTTTTTTTTTTTAGCATAAACCATGTATTTACCCAAAGTTGTAGTATACAGGGCCTCAGCTACACTCGTATGTATGCGTGTGTGTGTGTGTGTGTGTGTGTGTGTGTGTGTGTGTGTGTGTGTGTGTGTGTGTGCGTGTGCGTGTGTGCGTGTGCGTGTGTGTGTGCGTGTGCGTGTGCGTGTGCGTGTGCGTGTGTGTTTGCTTTATATAAACTGCAGTAAACTTTTCTCTCAATCTTACTTTGATTCCTAAGACTTGTATTCGTTCCTGTGAAATATTTTTCTATTTTATTTACTTGACGTCACTTTGCATTTTGTTTTCTCAAGTTAAAGACAAAATCAGTTTCTTTAAATTTATATCACCAAAGCAAAACTCTAGATGCTAAGATTATATTGTTTTTAATGAATCTTCTGAAGAGTTAGTTTTTTTTTATTTCTCTCGTTGGAAAGCATCAATATATTCGAGCGTTACAATTCTTGCTTTGTTTTGACATTTACATAGCTGCTGCAACCTTTTCCAAGACGCGAAACCAAACAACCAACCAATAAAACAAGCAAGCATCGTACGCGTCTGTCTGTCTGTCTGTCTGTCTGTCTGTCTGTCTGTACCTTCTAATACCATAACTCTACTACTAACACTACTACTACTTACTCGTATCACTAATTCACGTCTATCCTCAAAGTTACTTCCACAGTGATGCGTTTATGTAGTAAGTGTTGTTTGTCATTTGTTTTTTTTATTTCACTACATCCCGTCCACTATCCTCCCTCCCTCCACCACCCCTTCTATCTCTCTACCACCCCTTCCTTCCTTCCTTCCCTTCCTACAACCAAAATACCCCCGACCGGTCCGCTGTTGTAGTTCGGTTGTCGTCCCAGCAGCCAGCTCGTTCCGCCTGTCACCTTCCATTGGCCAACGAGACATCAGAGCCGTGACGTCACTACATAGCTGAGCGTCTGATTGGCTCGCTACCAAACCCTCTAAGGACGGGACGGGCGTAAGAGTTTTTCATTTTAAGTTCCTTTGCCTCTGTATTCAAGCTTGTGTGATTGAGTGTTGGCTTGGGAGGCGCTCATTGGCTTAGGCTTGTGTTGAGTAGGTTAGGTTAGGTTAGGTTAGGTTAGGTTTCCTGGCGGCTATAAAGGAACGTAAGATAAGGGAGGGAAAAAAAGGGAAATAGGGAAGTAGTGAGGAAAGGAGTGAAGTAAGGAGGAATGATTTAGGGATGAGATGTATAGGGAAGGAGAAGAAGAGAGATGGGAAAGAGAGGAAAGAAAAGGGAAAGGAAAGGAAAGGGAAGGGGAAGGGGAAAGGGAAGAGAATGGGAAGGGAAAGGGGAAGGGGAAGGGGAAGGGGAAGGGGAAGGGGAAGGTAGGCAATCCCAGATGATAGCTTTCAAAAGTTAGACCCATTACCATCACTCTCTCTGCGCTCTTTCCCCTCCTTTCACTTCCCCCCTACCTTCCCCTCAGAGCCCAGGTACACACACACACACACACACACACACACACACACACACACACACACACACACACACACACACACACACACACACACACAGAGCAGAGTTAGTGTGGTTGTAATTGGGTGGAGTTTCAACCAAGTATTCAATCCATCACCACCACCACAATCCAAGGTCAAGGTCAAGGTCAAGGTCAAGTCATCTCTCTCTCTCTCTCTCTCTCTCTCTCTCTCTCTCTCTCTCTCTCTCTCTCTCTCTCTCTCTTCTCTCTCTCTCTCTCTCTCTCTCTCAAAATAAATCTTACTACTTAACGCAAATAAAAGCGCAACGCATTTTATTTCTTCGTCACAAAACATTTCCATTTCTTGCATGAGATTTGGATTCTACCTTTTGTTTTTTTTCTCTTCTATTTTCCTCCCTCCTTTCTTCCCTCCTTTCTTCCCCATTCCCTCCATGCCTCTCTCCCTCTCATCCCTCTACCTCCTATCTTCCCCATCCCCTCCATGTCTCTCTCTCTCTCTCTCTACCTCTCCCTTCTTCCTTTACTTTCATTCTTTTTTTGTTCTTTTTCTCTCACCTGTGACATTTTTTTATATCACTTGTTTCCTTCTCGTGTTACTTCTTACTTTTTTTTATTCTACTTCTTTTGCTCCTTCATTCTTAGCCTCCTTCTCCCCCCCCCCCCCTCACCCACTCTTCTCACCCTTCACTTCCCTTCCTCCCCCTTCACTGTCACCTCACTTCCCATCATCCTCACCTCTGTCTACACTTACCTTATTCTTATCTCTTCCTTCTTCCTTCCCTTCTTCTTATCTCTTCCTTCTTCCTTCCCTTCTTCCCCATTCTTCTCCTTTCTCTCTTCCTCTTTCCCTTCCTCCTTCCCGTCCTCCCTCGCTCAACGTCTTAATAATGTAAATGTTTATAGATAATATTTGTATAATGAACGATTTTTAGTAACTTAATGAATGATGATGATGATGATGATGATGATGATGATGATGATGAAGGACAAATGTGGACGAGTTAAGGGAAGAGAATGTGGGCGTTTGTGTTTTTTTGTTTTGTTTGAAAGAAGCAATGGACAGGTGTGTGTGTGTGTGTGTGTGTGTGTGTGTGTGTGTGTGTGTGTGTGTGTGTGTGTGTGTGTGTGTGTGTGTGTGTGTGTGTGTTTCTTTGAAGTGCTTGCTTTTTTTTGTTGTTTTTGCTGAAAATCATGTTTGTCTTGGCGTGTTTGATGTGCTTTTAGAGTTTATTAT
>JAXIVD010006227.1:5000-20000 GCA_036785275.1 Cancer borealis
TGTGTGTGTGTGTGTGTGTGTATTAAGGGAGCAGGTGCATGATTATCTAGCACCTGTGACCTACATGTATACATTCGTCTAGAGGTCACGAGGTCAGGTCAGGTAAGGTGACCCACCCACACATGCACACAAAAAATACACATATGTATGTATATATTAATTAACAACACCTGTGACGATAGTAATAGTAATAATGGAGTAGTAGTAGTAGTAGTAGTAGTAGTAGTAGTAGTGGTAGTAGTAGTCATCTTTAAATTATTGCCAGTAAAAAAAAAAAATACAATTAAAATATACACAAATGAGTCCTTACAAGCGACAGGACACACACACACACACACACACACACACACACACACACACACACAAGGAAGTCCTATTACCGTATCTAAGGCTTCAGTTCAGCTCATTTCAGCTGGCCTAGCAGAGAGAGAGAGAGAGAGAGAGAGAGAGAGAGAGAGAGAGAGAGAGAGAGAGAGAGAGAGAGAGAGAGAGAGAGGCGACCATTTCATACAAACATACAAAAACATCTCATTAACACTGACAAAATTGTACAAAAATAAAACATTAAAAAAATTCCTAAGAGTTAATTTCTAAAGAATTTAATGTCAACAAACTTTTACACAAACTTGCCGCTTTCTACCCACGTCTCTCTCTCTCTCTCTCTCTCTCTCTCTCTCTCTCTCTCTCTCTCTCTCTCTCTCTCTCTCTCTCTCTCTCTCTCTCTCTCTCTCTCTCTCTCTCTCTCTCTCTCTCTCTCTCTCTCTCTCTCTCTCACCCCTAAAAAAAGCCTAAATGTCTATCTAATTAAAGGAATAATTTCAACAAAGCAAAACAAAAGACGTTATATCACCTTTTGCGAGAGAGAGAGAGAGAGAGAGAGAGAGAGAGAGAGAGAGAGAGAGAGAGAGAGAGAGAGAGAGAGAGAGAGAGAGAGGTGTCTAAGGAGGAGTTAAAGTATCGAGAAAACGAATCAATGAGAGGAGGAGGAGGAGGAGGAGGAGGAGGAGGAGGGAAGGAAATTCGAGAACAAAGGACAAAGTAGAATAGCAGAAAATTTATATAGATGGAAATAGAAAGAATAAAGAAAATTCACAAATAAAGAATATAAATGAAGGAAGGAAAGAAGGAAGGAAAGAAGGAATGAAAGAAGGAATTAAGGAAAGAAAGAAGGAATTAAGGAAAGAAAGAAGGAATGAAGGAAAGAAGAAAAAGACAGTAAATGAAAGAGAAAAAAGAATAACGAAACAGAAGGAAGAATTGAAAGAAGGAAGAAGAGAACAGTGAAAAGGTCGAAAGAAAGAAGACAAAGAAGGAAAGAAAGAAAGACTGTAAATGAGAGAGAGAGAGAGAGAGAGAGAGAGAGAGAGAGAGAGAGAGAGAGAGAGAGCAGTGTGTTTGTCAATAAAGCCAGCTGATTGGTTACTTACAGGGCTACCAACATGCCCGAACAATAACAATAATAATAACGATAATGATAACAATAACAACAATAATAAGAGGAAGTTGAAATTATTATGAACTTCCTCTTTAGACATTATAATTCGTGATAGAGGAAAGAGGAGGAGGAAGAGGAGGAAGAGGAGGAAGAGGAGGAGAAAGAGAAAGAGGAGAGAGAGAGAGATAACAGTAATATATAAACAACATAATTTCTCTCCAAAACACAAGAAAAGATAAAATAAACAAGGCTGTTGACAGGATAACGATAGATAATAATGATAATAATAATAAGAGCATACACACACACAAAGACAGACACGCACACACACACACACACAAAGACAGACACACACACACACACACAAAGACATACACACACACAGACACACACACACACAGACACACGCAAACCGCTACTTCCCACACACACACACACACACACACACACACACACACACACACACACACACACACACACACACATAGATAACCAACACTACGACGAAGGAAGGAATAGAAACATACAATCAATAAAATCTGAAATAATAACAAAAATAACACAACCTACGTAATTACCACACACACACACACACACTCACCTCACCGCCACACGCACACTCGATTCGTCTCCCATCGTAGTTAGTCGTCAGGAGGAGGCTGTACCATTAATTGTCAACACTATATACACAGGATCCTTCCACTAATGGCTGGCTGGGATGATTAAATGGAGTGTTTTAATAATGGTGATCACAACACTAGGGCGCAGAGGTGGAGCGACGCACATCCTCCCTCTGACCCGGCCAACAGCTGACTGAAGTCTCTCGGGTTTGAATGTGTGGTGGTGGTCATTTAAAAGTCAAAGTTGCCAGATATCGCTTTACTCTACCACGACACCTAACCATCAAAATCTATATAACAATCACAAAATAGACGATAAATAAACATTACCACTACATACAACACTAAAAAATACAAATAAACACATGAAATCATAAGAATTAATACAAGACTGAATTCAATGACAGATCGCGCAACAGGAAAACAACACACACAAAACAACACACACGCAAACAACACATACACAAATGGCAGCTTATTTCACCTCTCCCATGCTCCTGCTACTGCTTAATGATTCCCACACGAGAGTAAACTGTACAATACACTCTCATTCCCACTTGGCATTCACTATCGTCACTTTCAGGGCGTGGGGGACAGGATAGGAAGGAGGATTATCAAATCACCTCACGCTAAACTTTCACTGCCTGGGAACGAAGGAAGGAAGGAAGGAAGGTGTAGGAGGAAGGAAGGAGTGTAGGAGGTAATATAAAGCTGTAGAATGTTGCTGTAGAAAGGTGTAGGAGACTGAAAAAAGACACTTATCATGGCGTAGGAGTATGAAAGGATGAAATAAAAATGCGTAGGATCGTGGGTACAAATGCGTAGGATAGCGTAGGAGTGAAGGATTGTTATATATTGTAGAAAGGTGTGTAGGAGACTGTAAACTACTTTTACAATGATGTAGGAGTGTAAAACGATATAGTAGCAATACGTAGGAGCTTGGTAGGATGCATAGGATACCGTAGGAGTGAAGGAGTGTAAATGTTTGTGTTGTCAGAGTGCAATAGATAAGTTAAGATCGATAAGGATAGTTGCAGAGAGGCGTAGGATGGGACAGAAGGATGAAAAGAGGTCGTGTGTGAGTGTAGGAGAATGGTAGGATGTGTAGGATACCGTAGGAGTGAAGGAGTGTAAATGTTTATGTTGTCAGAGTGCAATAGATAAGTTAAGATCGATAAGGATAGTTGCAGAGAGGCGTAGGATGGCACAGAGAGGTGAAACGAGGTCGTGTAGGAGGATGGTAGGATGTGTAGGATACCGTAGGACTGAAGAAGTGTAAATGCTTGAGTTGTAAGTGTATAGGATGGTTGCAAAGAGGCGTGAGATGACACAGAGAGGTGAAAAGAGGCCGTGTGTGAGTGTAGGAGCCCAGCAAACATGAGGTATGCGGGCCGGCATCGGCTAGCGTCGGGCTCGTGTTGGCAGCGGCGGCTCAGCAGCGGCTGATTGATACTTGCGGCAAACCGCTTCAAGGCGATGTGGGCCCTTTACCGGTGTGGGTTCACTCATGTACAGAAAATGTTGGCGCTTTCAGTAGTAGTAGTAGTAAATTACTACTACTACTGAAAGCGCCAACATTACTATTACTAATAGTAATAGTAATGTAACTGTTAATAGGGGAGACTACAAAATAATTATAGGATGTTGAAAAATATGAGAGAGAGAGAGAGAGAGAGAGAGAGAGAGAGAGAGAGAGAGAGAGAGAGAGAGAGAGAGAGAGAGAGAGTTGAAAGTGAGAATGAGTAGCTATAACAAATCATTCTCACTCTTAGAAAATTAATAAATAAATAAAACTAAATGAGACAACAATCAAAAAGAGAAAAAAAATTAAGGTCAATAATACAACTTAAATCAGCTTTAAAGATATATCAATCATCTTTCCTACAAATTCTACATAAATTTTCTACAATTCCAACACTTTATAGGAATATTTTAAAGCATTATAAATTTCTCTGCTCAAAAAAAAAAAAAAATTCAAAATAGCTACAAGAATACATCAACCCTTTCATCTATTATTAATTAGAATACATCTGGTCTTTCTTTCTCCATACATGTGTCTCTGAATAAGGCAATAATCACATATATGTATACTGAGCAATTTTTTTATACATAACATACATAATACATAATCTTAAGGCAGGAAATTCACATTGTATAATTATTAATGTAAAAACACTATGTATAAAATCCTTCTTCTATATCAATGTCATGTTATACAATTTTTTTTTCCCTTCTATAATCTACCAGGAATCCTATTTTATATATATTTATACTTAAGGGGGGAAAGGTAAGGCACTAATATATTTATACCAAAACTTCAACTAATTTCAACATGTCTAATAATTGTTACCTTATTATTAACTGAAAAATGATACAAACTTCAATTAACTTTATTTTTTTTCTCTCCCTATTATTTTTTTTTATGGAGGGGGATTGGAATGTCTTCCCTTTGGCATTGTGAGATCTATAAAATTCTATAGTTTTTGAGATTCTTGTTAAGTTTATTTGGCCGCTAAATTCCTACTTAACACATAGATTTTGGCCGACAAGATTTTTTTTTTACATTGAAAGGAACAACAAAAATACGTTAAAAATAATCCCGCTTGTCGCCAGAAGATCGTACTATTATTATTATTATCATCTTAGTTTGGCTTTTCGTTGTCTGTGAGATCAATAATATTACGCTTGAGATTCTGGATTGAATAAATTTTACAACATCATATTATTTATCACCATTTAGTTTACCAATAATAATAATAAATAAATAAAAATAACAATAATAATTCACTGAGCATTCTATTTTATTACACATTCTAATCATTAAATTCTTTCAAAAAGCATTAACTTGCAGCTAAAATAAATATTAATTCATATATGTATTTACTAGCTGTCCGAGTAACTTTTCTTCTTTCGTCTCTCTTACCTAACTACCACAAGGAACTGCAACACCTCAATGCTTTGTAAACAGACCATGCAAACACAACAACATACACAGGAATTGGAGGAGAGAAACAGATGAAGATAAATGAGGGGAAGGCCAGGAAGATGACGGGAATGATAATTAATGCAGGTAGTAGATCAATTAATAAGTACGAAGTAGGGAGGAGTTTATGGAAGGGGATGGCTGTGCCGTACTGTCTATATGGGTCTGAGATTACCTATTACCGGGAGGGGGACGTAGCAAAGCTAGAGAAGAGTCAGAATAGAATAGGCAGGTGGGGGTTGGGTGCTCCACGCAGTACAGCAGTAGAAGCCATTAGAGGAGAGATGGGCTGGAGTACTTTCAGGGAGAGAATAATTAAAGGGAAATTAAACTTTGTAAAGAAGATGGAAGGACTTGATGAGAATAGATGGGCAAAGCAGATACTGAGAGAAGGTAATAGCAGGTCGTCATGGAAGAAAGAAACGAATAGATGGAAAAGAAGGGAGAATTTGGAAGAGGATTGGCATAGGATGAAGCCCAGAGAGGTAAAGAAAAGGATAGAAGAGGGTGGATTAGCTAGATGGCAGGCAGGGATGGAAGCTAAGTCCACACTGAAATGGTATAGGTGGAAGGAGAGGCCCGAGGCACTCAAGTGGCATGTAGGAGATTGGGGCAGTAGACTACTAGTAAAGGCTAGGACAGGCACACTTGAGGTAAATGCAAGGAACAGGGATGGGTTAGACCAGGACTGTAGTAGTTGCAGAGGAGTCAGGGAGACCATAGGGCACTTCTTAGTAGAGTGTGGCAGGTACGATGAGGAAAGAGACAGGTTGATAGGATCTATAACGGCAGTGGTAGGAAGAGAAGAGTGGCGTAGAAGACTGGAGGAGGAGGACGGAGGAATCTTCACAGTGCTGGGCCTGCACAGGGGAGAGAGGGAGAGAGAGAGAGAGAGAGAGAGAGAGAAAATCATAAGAGCAGCTAAAGAGTTCCTGACACAGGCGTGGGGAAAACAGACATAATATGGGTACAGTTGTGTTCCCTGTGATGTGCTCTCTGGTGCTCCTCCGCAGGTTGCAGAGGAATCAGGAGCAGAACACTGAAGGGAAAGAGGACCTACGAAGCGATAAAAAGCGAGAGGTCACAAGAAGAAGAAGAAGAAGACACATACAAATAGATACAAAAAATAAATAATAATAATAAACTATGAAAAATCATTACCTATATAAATAATTTCACGAGTAAAATAAGACAGGAATAGAGATGATAACAGCTAAAATTATGAGAAAAATCAGATTATTTCAGTACAGTAAGGACGGGAGGTGATGGCAGAGTGTATCAAAGTTTTAACCTCACACTGCATGCCCCTGGGTTGGAATCCTGTTTATGTCTAGTAACAAATTCCATGCATAAACCTGACCTTCATTCCCCCAATAACTAACTCTCCTTGGTAACTAACTTTCCATGGCAACTAACTTTTATCGGTAACTAATTCACCAGCAGAAGGAACACCATTGCACTCATCTTCTTCTATTTCAGATAAAGATGAAATAGAGAAGATCAATACTATACTGTAACATATTCTAAGCTCAAATTAGGTCGTCCTTTAACATTCGCTGATTTCATTACTTGTAGAGAAGCTTGACTGTAATCATTTTGGGTATTATTAAATATTTCTTACACCATTGCGGAATTAATTGGTGCACGTCCCACCTATGTTGTACTAGTTGTAACCTTATCTATAACCTTTTCTACCAATTCTAATGTCAATAAGGATTCACAAAGATTTTTACTTTAGTTATATAAGAAAATAGAGAATATAGAAGTGTATTATCAAAGGAAGGATAGCACATATTTACGGCTTTTCAACATTTACGGTTATTTCTGACTCGTAATTTCTGGCTGTTTCATAAACGCAGCGAATATTAAGAGACAGATATAAAGAGCTTCAAAAGACACTTAAGATGGTTAGAAAAGCACATTATAGTCATTGAAAGTTATTTAGTGTGTTTCTTATGAGTTACACATTCCGTCCTTAGCACTCTATGTATGTATGATAGGCAGCACATACCCATACACCACATACAGCACCTCGGACACAGCATAAAGCATTACAGCACATATAAAAAAAAAAAATAATAATAATGAATAAATAAATGAAAAAAAACAAAACACAAATACACAAACAAAGCAAGAAAAAAAACCCACATACATATGAATAAGAATACAAGTGTAAAGTGAATGTATAATAATTTGAATGGAAGCTGTAGTAATATTTGTTTGGTTGTAGGTTAAGTGTAGTGTGTATCAGTTGTAGTGACTAGGTTGTGGTAGTGTAGAGCAAGGATCCTCCCCACCCACCCACCCCTGCTAATAGGAATGCTAGTATAGTTAGGTTTGTTTATGTGTTTTCTGAGCTGCCGTTAACCACCTCTTCCTACCATCCATTCCTCAACTATAATTATTTTCTTCTTTCCCTTTCTCTTGTATGTTTGTATTTCATTACAGTAAAAAAAAAATAATAATAATAATACAAAAATAAATAAACATTCCAAGTATCTATATTTTTTGGGGGAAAACTGTACTTTTTTTTTGTATCGTTCAAGTGAATTCCTTTTTGCAAGTGTGTGTGTGTGTGTGTGTGTGTGTGTGTGTGTGTGTGTGTGTGTGTGTGTGTGTGTGTGTGTGTGTGTTTATGGGTCCAGGTAACAGCATGCAGAAATAAAAGCAAACACACACACACACACATAGACATACATAGTAAAAAAAAATAAAAAATAAAAATAAATAAAAAAGAAAGAAAGTATAAATGAAATAAAGCAAGCCAGCAAGAATATAATACATAGATTTTCAACAAAACACTCGGTAAATTGCCAACGAATATGAGATTCAATACTCTTTTAAGACAATCATGAACATAACTAATACTTACATAATTTTCTCACCCTAACACACTATACACACTATACCATCTTATCAACCCTATCACCTCCTTCCTATCACCAGCAGTACAATCTTCTACATTATATAATTTAAAGCCAAACTAACACCAAATCATAACCTAATTAAGACCAACTTTAAGTATTCAATAAATATAACAAGAACCTATACTCTTGCGCCCCTCTTCCTCTCAACTCACGATATTAACTATAGAGAAATAACTAAATGGAATTGGATAAGTAGACTGAACATAACATTAATAAACTTTAAAGAGAAGGGGAATGGGAAGGGGGAGGGGGAAGGGGCAGGGAGAAGGGGAAGGAGAAGGAGAGGGGGAAAGGGGAAGGGGAAGGAGAATTGGAAGAGGAAGAAGGGGAAAGGGGAAGGGGAAGGGGAAGGAGAAGGAGGAGGAGAAGGGGAAGGGGAAGGAGGAGAAAGGGGAATTGGAAGAGGAAGAAGACGAGGAAGGAGAAAGAGAAGAGAAAGAGGAATAGGAAGAGGAGGAAGGAGAAGAGGAGGAAGAAGAAGAGGAAGAAAAAGAAACAGAATTACAGGAAGGGGAAGAGGACAGAGAAAGTAGAAGAAAACATAAACACATCTACACATACATCCACATAGACATCATTCATCACCTTCACTTCCCTCTGTCCCTCCACATGCTATAGTCGTCCAGGTGGGATAGTGGAGGAGCCGAGGGTGGGGGGGTGACTTGGTGGTGGTGGGGGGAGGTGTAGGAGGCAGAGGTGAGGAGGGGTGTGCGCTCACCTCTACTGAAGGAGGCACTGAGGGGGGAGTACCTCTTCCCTACTCCTTTAACCTGTAGAAGAGAGGATGATGAGTAATAATGATGATGATGATGATAATGATGATGATAATGATAATAATGATGTGCATTCTAAGCGCTGAAAATATACAATAGAAAGTGTGCAAAAGGATGGCGTTAAATAATCAATAAATATCAATAAAAATAGATCATCACACAGCACCACACTCACCTCTCCTTCATCCTCTGAGCTATCTCCGTGCTGTGTGCTGTGTCCTGCCGTCAGCACCACAACAGCGGGTGGAGGCTGTGGTGTTTGGAGACAGCAGAACAGCCTCCGCAGACACCCAGGCACAGAGGGGGAGAAGCCACCATCCCAACGCCGGTATACCATAGAATTGAACACGGCTTGGAGGGGGTTTAAGATGGCCTGGGGATAGTGATGATAGTGAGGGTGATAGTGATGGGGATGGTGATGATAGTGAGGGTGATAATGATAGGGATGGTGATGATAGTGATGTGATGGTGATGACAGTGTGGTAAAGGTGAAATAGAATTATACACACACACATATATATATAGTACATACATTTTCCCTTCACATTCACTCTTAACCCATCATCTTCCCATCACTTTCCCATCACCTACCATTAAGTACCACACCACCAGGATGACACTTTTAGGCAGGTGGTCCCAGGCGCTCCACAAAATTATCCCGTTAAGAACATTAGGCAGCCAACACAGGTAAAAGACTCCATTAATTGCTAGAAACTTGCGCCTCAACCCATCCACAACGCGTCGCTCGGTGTGGGTGAACCTGTGGGTGTGGAAGGGTGGGTGAGGGTGTGTACGTGTGTGTGTATGTGTGTGTATGTGTAGGGGGTTAAGTAAGTATATGGTCTTTAATATATTTCCAGTACACACATCACATGCTCACCTACCTTATTATCACACACACACATACATACATGCGCACACATATATACACGCACCTTCCCTGCATGGACATGATCTGCTGTTCGACGCGAGAGAAGGCCAGTCTGTAGAGTATGGGGTTGGCGATCATGACTGCGACTATGGGTAGGAATGTGCTCATGTAGTTTGGCAGGAACCGAATGTATGGGTTCACCGAGTTACTGTGACAGCTGTACCAAGGGGGGGGAGGGGGGGGAGGGGGGGAAGTTAATAAATGAATAAATAAATGAATGAATAAATGAAATGAGTTAGTAATAGTAAATACATTATAATCACACAGCTAAAAAAAAAAAAAAAAAAAAAAAAAAAAAAAAAAAAAGTTAATCCATATATACATTAAATATTAAATCAATGAATCAATGGATACATGAAATAATAAATGAATAAATAAAATGAATGAATAATAGTAAATATACATCATAATCACACTCTCCCTCAAACATTCCTTCACTCACTCCCTCACTCACACACACACACACACACACACACACACTTACTTGAGGTCCGGCAGGTACAGTATGAGTAGGCCAGTGAGGCAGAGTGCTAGAGGGATGGACCAGGCAATGAGGTGGTACAGCCGGCGGTCCACACGTTTACCATCCATCACCAGCTTCACATCAAGGGCATACAGGAGACTCCATAGATAGGTGGCGGTGTAGAAGTAGTGAATCATACTCTGAAGGGGAGGTGGGAGTGGTAGTGGTGGTGGTGGTGGTGGTGTGTGTGTGTGTGTGTGTGTGTGTGTGTGTGTGTGTGTGTGTGTGACTTGCAATGTATTTTTTCTCTATTTTTTTTCTATAAGGTAGATTAGAGGTAAGAGAAGAGATGGTGGAGTAATAAGAGGAGGAGGAGGAGGAGGAGGAGGAGGAGGAAAGAACGGGGAGAGAGGAAGAGAGGAAGAGGAGAAAAGCACTGGCAACAACATGAAAAACAAAAAACAAGAAGAATGAAGACAACAAGATAGAAAAAGAAGAAGAAGAAGAAGAAAAAGAAGAGGAGGAAGAAGAGGATGAGGAAGAAGAAGAGAAGGAGTAAGAAGAAGAGGATGAGGCAAATAAGGAAAACACTTACGGATGACACGATGCAGAAGGACTTTCCGAGTGTGCTGTCATCCGGTCCTGAGCCAAAGGTGTCATCCCCCAGCCAGGACGCGGAACGGATGAGGATGCCTGACCAAGGGAGAGCAAGATGGATGAGTGGGTGGATGAGTGGATGGATGAAACAAAACATTCTCTCTCTCTCTCTCTCTCTCCACTTACCTAGAGAAGCCATCATGTCTGCAAAAGCCAGCCACTTAATGATCAGCCATCCTCGAGTCCTTAGGAATCGCCCACCACCACCACCACCACCACCACCACCTACCCGGGCATGGCTGTGGGGGTCAATGGTATCCCCAGAGCGTGAAAGGAGCTGTGGGGAAGGATGGAAGGATGGGAGGAAGGATGGGTGGAAGGGAGAAGGGATGATGAAAGGTTGGAAGGAATGATGGATGGAAGGAAGGAAGAAAGAAAGAAAGGAAGGAAGGAAGGGAGGAAGGGAAGAAATGATACATTAACTCTCCATAATCAATACACACACATACAGTTTTATCATAAGATCACTATTACAAATATAACCTAACCTAACACACACACACACACACACACACACACACACACACCTGGAACGCGGCCCCACAGATGCCACACGCAGCCGCCACCACAGACACAGCATTGTACGGCACTGATTGGAAGTCCTGCAGGAACCCTTTAGAGAAATCACTGTTTACGGTGACACAGCACAGAGACTCTATGGTTGGGCTGGCCATGGTGAGGTGAGTGGGCTAGGTGAGTGGGCTGGTGAGTGGGCTGAGTGAGTGGGTTGGTGAGTGGGCTGGTGGGTGTTATATCTTCCCTTCCTTTCCTTCCTTCTTATCTAGTGCATCTTCCTCCTCTGCGTTCCTTCTGCATTGTTACCCTGCGGAGAACTGAGATGTTGAATATTAGGAGAAAAGGAGATGAAGGATACTAGGAGATGTTTGGTTTTTACTTCCTTCCTTCCTTAGTGTGGAGGAAAAGAATGAAAGGAGTGAAGAGGGTGTGATGAATAATAAAATAAGGTTGGTCTTGACTCTTTCCTTAATATACTGTTTATCATTAATTCTTTACCTGTATATAATGAAACCAATGATTAATTCCTTGCCTTATTTTGGTCACTGTATTTCAATGGTAACACACACACACACACACACACACACACACACACACACACACACACACACACACACACACACAGATGAACACACACACTTGATATTGTTTTCTGTTATCATCTCACAAAATACTTCTTCACTTGTAGTATAATTTATATTTAATTTTTTCTATTTCCTACTACGTGTCATCATTTTTATTTAATTTTTTCCATTTTATTTCTATTTCATTTTCCATTTCACTTTTTCCATTTTCCTAACTAATCACACCACCTCACACACACACACACGCGCACACACACACACACACACACACACACACACACACACACACACACACATACACACACACACACACACACCACAAACCCTCTCTCCCCACACCACACACTACAACACCACTGAGAGAGAGAGAAAAAGCGATAGAAAGAGAGAGAGAGAGAAAGCTAACCAATGCTTCACGTGACACAAGAGAGAGAGAGAGAAAGAAAGAAAAAGAGAGAGAAAGAAAGAGAGACTTAGTCATGTCTCTACAATAGTTACCAAGACCCACTGTGTCTTTCTACCTGACCGGCCACTACTTCGGAGGCTTAGGGGGGGGGGAGGGGGGGTTAAGGGAGTGGCTATCTTCCTCAAGCACATTCTTCTACTACTATGACCTCCACTTCTATTATCTATAATTATATCATCTATACTTTTGAATTAATTATCTCTTCCACTTCTTCCACTTTTATCATTGTTTCCTGTCTCTATTTATTAGTTATTGTCATTCCACTTTCATTCACATCCCTTCTTCCTCCTCCTCCTCCTCTTCCTATTCGTTTTCTTCTTCTTCTTCTTCTTCTATTATCATCTTTATCATTCTCTTCCTTCTTTCCTTCCTTCCTTCCTTCCTTCCTCTTACCATTTCTCTCTTAGTATTTTATTTTTATTTTCTTTCAATCTTTTCTTATATTAATCTTATCCCATTTTTCAAGTCTCTCTCTCTCTCTATCTCTCTCTCTCTCTTTCTCTCTCTCTCTCTCTCTCTCTCTCTCTCTCTCTCTCTCTCTCTCTCTCTCTATTTTAAGCCCTTTTATTAGAGAGAGAGAGAGAGAGAGAGAGAGAGAGAGAGAGAGAGAGAGAGAGAGAGAGAGAGAGAGAGAGAGAGAGAGAGAGAGAGAGAGAGAGAGAGATCAAACCACCATAAATAGAAGATAAAGCCACAAGAAAACAAAGAGAATGGAAAAGAAAGAAACTGACTCTAATTAACACTGTTTATATAATCACCAGGATGACTCAACAAAAAAAAATTAATAAAAAATAATAAATAGCCACAAAGAAGAATTAATTAAAGAAGATGGAAGGCGGTGCATGCAAGGAATTATGATCACTATATTAACGATGTAAAACAATAATAATTCAAACATAAAAAGATGAAGAAGAAGAAGAAGAGGAAGGAAGATGAAGAAGGAAGAGGAAGAGGAAGAAGGAAGTAGAATAATGGGTAATAATAAAAATAATAATAATAATAATACACATACATACATTAGGTGACATTAATCATCCTCTCTCTCTCTCTCTCTCTCTCTCTCTCTCTCTCTCTCTGCCCCCCACCCCCCCCCACCCCGCGTCTAGCAGCCTCAGCCTCCTCCTAATACTGCAAGAATGACATTCAAGATTGGTGTTGTCAGTGCTGAGACCTGCTGACTCACCTAAGCTGTTACTGCAAGGCAATGTCAAGGTGTAGCAGTGTGTGTGTGTGTGTGTGTGTGTGTGTGTGTGTGTGTGTGTGTGTGTGTGTCTCTCTCTCTCTCTCTCTTTCTCTTTCTCTTTTTTCTCTCTCTCTCTCTCTCTCTCTCTCTCTCTCTCTCTCTCTCTCTCTCTCTCTCTCTCACCACCACCACACTATAACACCTCAGTTTCCCTCCTCCCCCCCTCTATTCCTACTTCTTCTGTCATCACACAATAGAGATGCAACACCATGACACCAATACACCACCACATCAACACCACACACCACATCAACACCACACACCACATCAACACCACACACCACATCAACACCACACACCACATCAACACCACACACCACATCAATACCACACACCACATCAACACCACAACCACATCAACACCACACACCACATCAATACCACACACCACATCAATACAACACACCACATCAACACCACAACCACATCAACACCACACACCACATCAACACCACACACCACATCAACACCACATACCACATCAACACCACACACCACATCAATACCACACACCACATCAACACCACAACCACATCAACACCACATACCACATCAATACCACACACCACATCAATACAACACACCACATCAACACCACACACCACATCAACACCACACACCACATCAACACCACACACCACATCAATACCACACACCACAACCACATCAACACCACACACCACAAGATTAGAAAATGGATTTGTGATTCTACTCCTACCAATCTGAGAAGTGTTATTTTTAAATATATTCAATGACATGGAACATAATAATGTGATGCAATACAAGGTATATGCAGTATGATATCACTGAATATAATGTGATGAGGCAGAATGTGGTGTGGTGTGGTTAGCATCATTATCATCATCAGCTTGATCGCTGTGTTATTCCTGTTTCAAAATTTTAGAATTTTTTACAAAACATTTAATATTAGTTTTTTTTCTTTATTTTTTTTCTTTATTTTTTTTTCTTTTGTAATTCAGCAGCTTAACTGTTTGAAGTGATCTGAACAAGTTTCTGAGCTTGAATTTGCAGTGCATTATGAAGGTAACGAGATATAGCGAGTGATTAACGAACCGAATATTAACCGAAATACCCAACGCGGTACGACTGCCGTATAAGAACAAAAGAATATAAGGAAGCTACAAAAGGCCCAGAGGCCTGCACTAGGTAGTTCCTGTTAATCCTATCACCCCATTCAATCATCTACCACCCTATTTGTAAGCACTTCGTATTTTCTCTAGAGTGTGTACATGTGTGTGTAGGCGCGTGTGTGTACGTACCTCCAGGCTTCACCACACCACACTTCACGTCCTTCCCTCTAAACAAACGCTAAAAACATGCTTCCATAACCCCTTAAAATGAAGCGAAGCGAGGAGGTCCAACTGAGGTTCATATTACCTGT
>JAXIVD010006228.1:2500-7500 GCA_036785275.1 Cancer borealis
AGAGAGACGGGGAAAAAAAGAGAAAAAATGTAATAAAAAAGACATAACAAAGAGTTTCGAAATACCGGCCAGAAAGTAGCGAAACATAGAGTGTTGACATAAAGTACCAACACGTGAGTGGAGGCTGCAACACACTGCAACACACTCACCAATACTAGCAAGAGGAGAACGTTTACAGTTTTGTCTCGCCCGAATAAATGGCCACAATGTTACATTTGTTTTTCGTCTCTGAATTAATGCTTCTGATTTATTTGAATGACAAACAAGGTTAACGTAGTGTATTTTATTTCGTTTACGTTAGTGGTGCTAAAAATAAAAGTTGGGTTAGCTTTGTAAAATATGAAAACATTGTCGGAAATTGAAGGTGAAAACGTGAGGTCTTTACCTTGACACTATGATAACTACCAAACGGAACACTGGTGTCGGCTAATGCGTCTTGGTCTGTAAGGGACTCTCCGCGGAACCTTTATGCAGGCAGCCTTTCCGTTTCGAACAGTAGTGACTATGACTAATTCTGCCTCAATACCAATATTTTCACTTGTATAAAAACAATAACAAGAACGCACCATTGCCTCACCAAGAAAATATTCGGACAACCAATCCGCAAACGGTACTACAACATTCAAACATTGAGTTTATCGATCACTGATTAAAATTCTTATATCACACAAATTCCTTCCTGAAATATTCATGGACAGTGTTCTACGATGGTACAAAGAACTACAGTTTACTCGGGTTCATAAAATCACAATGTTTGACCCGGCATTTCGAGACGTGTAACTCCCAGATAGTTTTGACAGTTCAGCTGATATCCACACCGCTCGCTAGACAGCCACTTCAATAAGAAAGAAACAATTGAAACGCGTGGGGAGAAAGTGAAACGAGACACTCATCAAGGAAGGAGAAGCAGGCAACAGAAGCCAAATTAGAATGTAGAAAAAGAAAGTAAAAAGGAAATATCAAATGAACGAGAGGAGAATACAAAGGAAACTAATGTTGGCTGTAGAAAAATGAGAATGTGTCTTGAACGTGGAAAGTGGGCGCTAAATGCTGAAACCATGCGAGAGAGAGAGAGAGAGAGAGAGAGAGAGAGAGAGAGAGAGAGAGAGAGAGAGAGAGAGAGAGAGAGAGAGAGAGAGAGAGACCGGAAGGATGCTGAAGGAAATATCTTGGTTTTGGGTGACAAGGTAAAGGAAGGCACGCATAGTGGAGGCAGGGGGGAGGGGGAAGGAATTCACATGGACGGACAAGAACGGTTAAAAAAGAGAACATAAAGTGACGAACAAGAGTTAAGGGCGGTAAGTTTCAATCCGCCACAACGGGGAACAGAGGGAACTATGAGGGTGCCCTGCTCACCTTGTCGACTGATTGCTTATCTTGCCCTCAAAAAAAAAAAAGTTTTCCCTCTCCCCTTATCATTCTTCCCTCACACCATTCCTCCTAATTGATTTTGCTTCACTTACTTTGCTCACATATATAGATACCATTGTTCCTTTACCGTCTCTCTCTCTCTCTCTCTCTATCTCTCTCTCTCTCTCTCTCTCTCTCTCTCTCTCTCTCTCTCTCTCTCTCTCTCTCTCTCTCTCTCTCTCTCTCTCTCCTTTTCTGACTCCATCTCGTAGTCACTAAGCCGCCTTAAAGCCTCGTGTCTCAGGTTGGATGCAGTGGGAACAGTGACGCTCGGCTCTGAAAGACGGTAAGGAGGAGGAGGAGGAGGAGGAAGGGGGGAAAGAGATGGAGGGTTTTGAGAAGGATAGGGAGAGACCATCTCGACTTGAATTCATCCATTATTAAGGAGGTTATTTCCGGCAGTAGCTGTGAATGGGTCGGGTCGAGGGTGAGCAGTGCACATTCTATAGACGAACTGAGGCGAATGTTCGGAGGAGGAGGAGGAGGGAGGGAGGAAAGTGTGTGAGGCGGGGTGAAGAAGACCCTTGGACCTCATGAAACGACATTAAGGGGCAGGAGGCAGGCAAGGTGAAAGAGGAGGTGGTGGTGGTAAATCGGTGTCATCCTTCCTCTCGCTCATTTGTCAGGCAGGAAATAGCGTTGTGCTGGGAATTCATGGTTGAGGATTGTCCGCGGAAGCCGATTATTGGGTGTTGGTCTGCTGACAGCACTGCGGTGTGTCTTACGTCCAAAGCGAGTTGTTGTTGCTGTTTTTTTTATGTTGTTGTTGCTGTTGCTGTTGTTGTAAGTTGTGGTAATAGTATTAGTAGCAACAGTAGTAGTATTTGTTGTTTTAAGTAGTAGTAGTTATTGTTGTTGAGTAGTAGTAGTAGTAGTTGTTGTAGTAGTAGCAGCAGCAGCAGGAGCAGCAGCAAATTTTAGTAGACTATAGCAATAACAATTTGTAGTGGCGGCAACAGCAGCAGCAGCAGCAGCAGTATCCTAACCTTCTTGACTTGGGCGAGAAATGGTAATGAGGCCGCCGCAGAGTATTGGAAAGGTTCCCGCCTAGATAATGGGCGAGAGGATAAGTCAGGTTCTCGGAAGTTTATATCTGACTGCCTGGCTGCCGTAAATCTTCACACCGGAGACCCGTGGACTTAGGCTTCAGCCGCCGGCAGTGGGAGCCTGTAATGAAGGATTTAAGTTCAATCTTCCAAGATGATACTGCTGACTTTTTAGAATATAAAGTATATTACTCAGCGAATATAATTTTTAAACTTTTGACTCTACTAAAACCATCATCAAGAAAACATGGAAGCCTTTCTTGAGCAGCATTTTCAACAGTGTGTTTCCTCACAGTACTCCAGCGAACAACTACCGTGCTGTCACTCTTAGCCTCATTTTTGTTTTCATTGACACATTATAAGCAAGAAGCATCAGTCCTTCGTTACCTTGATAATACCAAAATTCAATCTCACAAACCTTAATTTTCGCCCGTGTTCCTCGTCCCTTAATGGCGCTCATCTCCATGCATCGTCGGCCGAAAGAGGCATCTCTGTCTCCCACTGTACATTGCTTTCAACATTATGGTCCTCGTATATACATTCCTAGCGTATATTCAGAGCCGCCTGTATGCGTTCTTGTCACCTTCTACAGCGGTTCGCAGCTCACGATCTTTATACTTCTTTCCCACGACCAGTATCATGCCCTGGAAAAAGACACGTCTGTAGGCAGCACCTACGACTGTATTGCACAATGGAGCGAACCTCACCACTGTCATACATATATATATATATATATATATATATATATATATATATATATATATATATATATATATATATATATATATAATTTGTCTGAAATTTAAGTATAGCTTGTTGAACAAGCAGGAAACTATATAATACTTATAGGTCAATCATTGCAGTCTTACGTTTTGTGGCTTGGATAATGGCAGCAATTGAGATGATGATTTTGACTTTGATTTTGATTTTGATCGTGATGATAGAGATAATGATTATGATAATGATAATATTGATAATAATGATAATGATAATAATAATGATGATAATAATAATAATAATAATAATAATGACAAAGATAATGATAATAATAATAATGATATTAAGATACCTTTATTTGATTTTATTGACTGATTTATGTGAATTAAGGATAATCATATTAATATGTGAGTGTTTTATTTCAAGAAAGGAGTATAACTACCATTATAGGAGAGAAACAAACTATTATTAAGTAACCTTGTGTCATTATCACGGTTACATTCAACCAAACTATATATTCATACTTAAAAACATTAAAATTCCCTGTTGACTTCATACAATGGAAGGTGTCACAACGCAGTGGTTTGCTCACCTGTGTTTTCAGCGTCCTGTCAAAGGCTGGGGCATTACGCGGCAATGTGGGCAATGGTGGGTGTGCGACTCATTGTTTCAGCTTACATGTTCGTTGTGTGCAGGAGGTTGTCTGTGGCTGATACACAGACGAAAATCAGCTGGAGCGACATTGAAAAGTTAATTAAATTTGTTATCAATTATTACTTGAAAGTGAATATTCAAGAAACGTTCTGTAGATACCAGTCATATGATTATGTAACAGATTTCAAAATCTGTTTTATCATATAAATTCTTCTGTTTTTGTTTACAGTCTATACAGCAGTGAAGGCAACCTGTAATTGACAGAAATACCTTAGTGTAAGCTTTCAGTGAGTGGCACTTCCGAAGTCCTACAGAGATCGGTGACCACTTTGTTGTCGTGGATGGCTGTCGTTGAAGGGAATTCGCGTATTTGTTACTTTACTTTAGTATTTGTGCGTAATAAGAGATGTTAGAACAAAACATTACTCAACCGTTGTGAGCTTAGCCTCCTGCTCCTGTACTCTTTGTGTGCAGGTGAGGCTGAGAGGAAAGAAGTACGACATCCTTGCAACACCAATAGTAGTATGTGGAGTCCTTTTCCCTTCTCTTCATCCCTGAAAGTCATCATTCACGCCTCTGAAGGGTTTCAGTCAAGGTCACTTACCTACCTGTCACACACACACACACACACACACACACACACACACACACACACACACACACACACACACACACACACACACACACACACACACACCTGACTGTTCTGAGGGAAAGGATCCAGGATCAAATTAATGAGGGAGGGACGGGAGGATGAAAAGAGAAGAGGGAGGGCAAAAGGAAGGGAATGAAGGAGTGAAAGGAGAGGGTATGTGAACAGAGGGAAAGAAGGGGAGATGAGGGCGTGAAAGGGAACTTTGAATGAAGATAAGAGAAGGGACTGTGAAGTGAAGAGGAGGATAAAGGGATAATAGAGAGGAGTGAGGAGATGCAGGGAGATAAGAGAAGAGGAGTAAAGGAAAGTAGAGAAGGGTGGAAGAGAAAAACAGAATGAAGTACCACAGTTGATCGAAAAAAAAACTACGTAAACCTTTTATTTATTTTCTTTTTCCCCCACCCTTTAGATCAAACACTTTGCATAGTCTTAACCTACTCACACACACACGATCTGATCTCATCTACGAGGCGAGTATCAGCCTACCTCAGGAAGCAGATTTACGAAAACATTGTTGC
>JAXIVD010006228.1:10000-24973 GCA_036785275.1 Cancer borealis
CAACGCATGGCACTTAACACCAACACATACCCAGGGATGTCTGGTTTTGATGTATAGAACAACACACACACACACACACACACACACACACACACACACACACACACACACACACACACACACACACACACACGTCAAGAGAGAATTACATAGAAACCCTGAGCACACAGACTTTAAGGTCAAAACTATAGGTGGTTTGCCATTAACTTACAGTAGTAAATATCTTAGAGAGAATACAGTAGAGAAGCTTAATAAGAAATACACGCAGTCAGAAGTAAACACAGTCAAACAGCCAGCAGGACGCCTGGTTCAATTGCCTTATCGGAGACCTTGTTGAAGGAGATGGTGGAGGCGGGAGTTTATTCCACTCCTAAAACATTTCATTAGTAAAGTAGAATTTAGTGCAGTCAAGTTGAATTTGTCTACATCTTAGTTTTATGCCGTTACTCTTCGTTGGTGAGGAGTCAAGTTGAAATATCTTATTCTATATACTCGTAGTCAACAATCGTAAATCCTTTTAAGCATTTTGAAACACTAAGCTTTCCTCGGAGACGTCGTTTCTTGAGCGATAATAGGTTAAAAGAGAGAGAGAGAGAGAGAGAGAGAGAGAGAGAGAGAGAGAGAGAGAGAGAGAGAGAGAGAGAGAGAGAGAGAGAGAGAGAGAGAGAGAGAGCAAATGTTTTATTTCCCTTAATTCATCCTGGGTGGGAGGCGGGAGGGGACGCCTTAGCACAAGGTCACCACAGCCTGAGCTCACCTCTCTTAGTTCCGGGTGGGTTGAGATTTTCGTGAGTGATTGAGTGATGTCATCCTCTTCATCCTAAAACAGATGGACTGCTTGCCAGGCTGCAGGTGACCACGGCAAGAGTCTGCACCTCGGTCCGTTGCCTGTGCATGTTTGATAGCCTGTGTGCATAGTGAATCAGTTCCTTCCTAACCTAACCTGGCAACATAAAGAAAACACTATCTGGGTACATTTTGCCAGTAGCGGAGACTATTTACTGTATAGAATAAGAAGTTAATATGAGTTCTCCTTCATACTAAACCGGAAAACTTAGTGAGAAGCATCATACCTGTACTTCATGCACGACCACCTGTCAACTACCTAAGTGGCTCCACCTCACCTGTAATGGCAATGATCACTTGGTGTGGTTGTTTGCAGTGCATTAATTAATGTGAGTGATGGAACTGTTGTTCCTAGCCTAATTCACGTTGTTTGGACCCTGTTAAGCACATTTATCCTTTAAAAGTCTTATGTCAGTCACTCTTGTTTGATAATATTGATGATAATAGTAATAAAATAATTATAACAATAATAATAATATTAATAGTAATGATAATAATGGTAATAATAGTAATAACAATGATAATGATAATAATAATAATAATAGTAATAATAATAAAAAGATGGAAAATTATAATAATAATAATAATAATAATAAATTCAGAAAATGAAGAAAGGTTCCGCTTAAGGGAGTGGAGCACCGGTTGCGAGTCGAGTGAGGACGTTAACTAAACCTTCCGTGCTTGTGGCCAGTATTAGGACGTAATGAAACTTTTTTGTAATGCAGCATCTGGCGTGGGGTAGAGCACCTTGCGGTGGGCTCTCGGAATACTGTGCAGGTGTATTAAAGGAATTTTACGGGTCCACCTCATACAGAAGTAACACACAGGATACACTTTGAAAGAAAATAAGCAACACTGCAAGGAGCTGGCGTGTCGAGTAGCCCCAAGTAAATATGCCGCTTCAGCTTCTTCAAATAGAATAGTTTGGTACTATATACTTTCCATTTTCTTTTCATGTATTTAAGAAGAAAACATTTACTTTTACTTGAACTACTATGGTAATTTGCTTTTGTAAGTAGGAAAGTGAATATGAAATGAAATATGTAATTTATGTTTTTCATAAACAAAACTCCTTGTTTTCTTTTTTGGAAGCATACTTTGGAAAGGAGCCAACCCCTTGTAAATGATGTTGTATCGTAAACATAACCTTATTGTTTGTTCATATCTATGTGCCTCCTACGAGTGCACGTTGTATTGATCTGTACAATACCAAGACGACAATAAAGGTTCTTATTCAGGAAGAACAGTTTTGTGACTAGAAGTGCGTGGCCAGTTTGTAAAGTTATTTATTATTGCTATCTTTATGCGTTACATGCCGCCCCATTTTCATGTTAGGAAGCATACCTACTACTTGTGGTAATGAGATAAGTTTGAGTAGATTTTAAAAAGATAAATAACATTAGAAACGACACTCTACATTCTGATAAACTCACAATACTGAAATACTGCAACGTTAATAACAAAGTAATCAGCCTTTGTAATCCATGTCTCTAGATATAATAATGGAAATTAACAGAACACACACACACACACACACACACACACACACACACACACACACACACACACACACACACACACACACACACACACACACACACACAGTATTATTGTAAATGTAAATAATAACTTTTCTGGGTCATTGTTTAATATCTTATAAATTCATGTTATTGCATCCATACCATCAACACATAATATGTTTGTCCCGCTATTTTCTTCCAAGACTATCCCTGTTGTAAAAATAGTGGAAAGCTGCATTTGTTCTTCCTCACAGTTGTGTTTTTATTTTTCCCACAGGGCGACGTCATCTGGTTATACGGGCGATCTGGGAGCCACCACGGTGTCGCAAGTTATCACCCAGTGGCAGGGACTCGGCCTGGAGTTTCTTCTGACCTTCGTGGTGGTCTTCGTTTTCTTCTCTTCCGTCAATCCCTACCGCAGGAGCTTCGGAAATCCTTCCATCGTAATCGGCTTCGCCTACATGGCCTGCACACTCGTAGGGGTAAGTAAAGACGTGTTGTTGCTGCAGGAAATGTTTGACTTTTCTAGATTCTTCTTTCCTCATTAGAAGTAGCATCGTGGCATTTGCTGCTGCTGCTGCTGATGATGATGATGCTGATAATAACTTATCTATCTATTTATATTTATATATCTCGCTTGTACTCGCCTTAAAGTAGGTAGCCAAGACAAGGAGTCTTAGGGGTTCGAGGAGAATTTGATCTCTTTGTCTCATAGCAGGAAGAAACAATACAAAGGAGTGGCTCCCCAGCCCCCTATTAGTCGCCTTTTACGACAGGCAAGGAATGCGATGGCAGTATTCTTCCAACCTAATGCTGATATGCAACCAGGCTGGGTCCCCTTATCACAGGGGAAAATTATAATAAAGGTAAAAATTATAATAATCATAGTATTCATAATAATTATAACGTAATAATAATGGTTGACTAGACAGTTATTCGGTCAAACCTACAATGATGAATGTAGTCTTTCAAGATGGTGAACAAACATAACTATAAGCGCCAATATCAAGTCACTATTACGATTGATAATAAGAAAATCGATCAACGTAAACCCAGATGAAAGTTAATTAATACCTTTTTTTTCACCGTCCGTTTTTGTATGAGTATACGACACAAATATCAATTATCAAACTCGCATGTAACCAAACGTTTCATTCAGGATAATATTACGTGTAACATTAGAAACTTACAACACAGGATTACGGTATCAACTCACGTTTTTAAGATCTAGTGGATATATTGGTGTCAGCTGGTGACAACAGCGTCCAAACAATGACGACGATATAAGTATTTGTCTCACAGTAGTAGGCTTACTGTCCGACTAGTCACAAGAGCCATGGACATCGGCAACACCCTTGAGCCATTATGATCACTTATATCCCCTATGTTTTTCTCCACCCAAATGCTACATAGACAGTTTCGCGCCGTAAACATCAGCCTGACTACCACTCTACACCATCCCATCTATCTGTACCACTGCAATTACCTTATTCCTTGTAAGCTCTCTTTGCCTTCTGGTGATAAAATTAAGCAAGAGATTTACTTCCTGTAGTCCTTTTGATTTATGATTATAACGGTAAATTACCTTTTTTGAGAGAAAAGCCCTATTTTGTTTGTTTATGTTTTTGCTTTTGCTTTTAAATTTTTGAGTGTAGTCTTCAAGATGTCTCTCATTGCAGCTGCCCTTGACTGGTGCTTCCATGAACCCTGCACGTTCCCTCGGCCCCGCTTTTGTCAAGAACAAGTGGGATGCTCACTGGGTAAGTTGACATATCTCGCTCAACCACTATTACTACAAAGTCACCACCAAGAGAGTCTTTGGTCACCATTGTAGCGGACACCATTCCCTCAGCATCACCACTGTCACCATCATTTGTCTCTTCAACTATAACTACAACTGTTGTTTCCCCTTTCCCAGTATTCTAGTTGGGTTTTTTCATTCTCCTAATTTAAAGATATTCATATAGATTATGGTAATGGTTTTGTTTATCATTGCTGAGTTTACCGAGCGTCTTATTTTTGTTTGTTTCTTTCTTCTTCTCTCTCTCTCTCTCTCTCTCTCTCTCTCTCTCTCTCTCTCTCTCTCTCTCTCTCTCTCTCTCTCTCTCTCTCTCTCTCTCTCTCTCTCCTTAGTTTTGAATATCATTTTCAGCATCATCACTTGGTTATATTTATATATTTATTAATTTGTTTATATATATATATTTTTTTTTTTTTATGGAGTCGGGGTTGGGTTAGGAAGAGGAAAGCGGATCAGGAAGTGAAAAGAAGGCAATACTTGTATACACTTGTAGGATTTAGGTGTATCATTTTTTCATCTCCAGTTGTTTTCAGTCGCCATATTGTTTAATCCTTGCTCACCCTCATTTTCCAAGAACATGTTTTTCATTATTATTACAAGTTTTTTTTTACTGTCAAGGTCGCTGGTCACTATATCTGCTTCTATACCTCAAGACTTGTGACATTTAGGAGAGTACTGTACGTACACAAAGGCGTTGTTCCATCACATGTTCATCCACAACGTAGGTACACACCTTAACGTTGTCCGACTGCACCACTCCATGAAGATAGATGAAGGCAATCCAGTACCATCTTTATCAAACAAAACGAAACTGTTATAAGAATAATTGTTACACTGCTTCAGAAATTGCTTGTAATTTGTACAACCATTTATTAATGTACTCATGTGCTGGCCAATGCCTTCTGATACGCATACATTGACTCGGCCCGCACCAGGCTTCAGCTCCAGAGTGTTGGTATAGCTGTACTGAAGGTGTACCAGAGAACAGTGACATATTTCCTCTAGCGTTTACATTGTTTATACTATTATAACGCTCTGAACACCATTTTGAAATGTACTAAAAAGGGTTTCAATGAATGTTGAAGTTTCATCAATGTGTGTACTGATTCCTTAAACAGTACATTGAGCTGTATTTGGTTCACGGATGTAATGTAATGTAATGCATTGCGCTCCAGCACCATAACGCGATTATAACGCCCGGTATTGTAAAACCATAATGTGCTCGGACATGTTCGTCTTTCACAACAACCATGACACTACAGCCAACGGTGCACCATGAATTCTCGAGGGCAGAGTGCTTGGTAAGTTCCGGAAGACGGATGTCTGTACTTAGGTCATCAGCACCACCCAGTGACAGCAGGAAGCCCCGCGCCCTGACACACACACACACACACACACACACACACACACACACACACACACACACACACACACACACACACACAGTGTATGGTAAATTTAGGCAGCTTGCCAAGCAAGTTATATGACAATAGTAATTTCGTAAACAAGTTTCCTTACCAAGTGCGCCGCCTCTGCCAACAGTCATCAGCAACGTTGTTCTTATACTATTATCTATCATAATGAACACTCTTGTGAGAACTAGTCAGGTCTTATTATGAACCTGTATAACAGTATTTTTTAGTCCAATGACAGCAAAATGAAACGAAACGTGCACAGTAATATAATGTATGTTTTAGTTTTATCTTATAGCATAACATGGTGTAACAAAGTGCACTCCAGACTGTTAACTACTGACTACTAAGGAATGATGTTGGTGTCAAATGCAGCACAACAAAGCAATTATTAGACCATTCAGATGACTGGAGACAAATACTTTTCGCAGTAAGGACGAGCATCAAAACCAACACAACGTATGGGTAGTGTGTTGCTTCGTTGTTGAAGTGCTTATTCATTCCTCGGAGCAAGTGTTTTTGTTGGAGGAAGGGAGAGGGAGGACAAGGTTCACGCCTCCACCACACCCTCAGGAACATGTCAGTGGCAATGTTTCTTTGGGTACCATGTCTCAGGCGATCTTCTAGTGATGGTACTACGTGGGGTGTAGATCAAAGCGTTGGGCATAAAAATGTTAAAATAAACTTACTGGCAGCTGTGTTGGGCGTGTGACCTCCAGTAAGCCATGTCAGCAAGTTCGTTGACCGTGCCTCGTCTAAACAAATAATAAGAAAGTACTCCTGTTCTTCTCTCCAACCTCTCCACATGTTCACACTTCACACCCACAGCATCTCTTCACACGCTGACAGTAAAGAAATAAAGGGCAAAGGGAAGGAGGTAGAAAAGTACATTCAGATGACAAAATTAACCGATTATTAAAACGATGGATTTTTTTTTCTTCTCTCTCTCTCTCTCTCTCTCTCTCTCTCTCTCTCTCTCTCTCTCTCTCTCTCTCTCTCTCTCTCTCTCTCTCTCTCTCTCTCTCTCTCTCTCTCTCTCTCTCTCTCTCTCTCTCTCTCTCTCTCTCTCTCTCTCTCTCTCTCTCTCTCTCTCTCTCTATCTATCTATCTATCTATCTATCTATATATATATATATATATATATATATATATATATATATATATATATATATATATATATATGTATGTATATATATATATATATATATATATATATATATATATATATATATATATATATATATAATATATATATATATATATATATATATATATATATATATATATATATATATTTATCATGTAATAGTGTGTTCTCCCAGGACCACCTGTTGCGTGTCCAGCTACTCTTCTTACAGTGGTGGCGGAGCAGAGTTAGGCAGGATAAGAGTGGGGTGGGGTTGGGTGAAGGAGGGTCAGGAATAGAGTGTGAGTGAGTGTGTTCATCTGGAGCAGCTCCGAACGATGAATAGGTCAGGGAGGGGTGGATAAAAGGCTGGAGACCATCCTGCAGTCTTGGTAGATTGGGAATAGCAGCCAGCCTCTGTGCCTTCCTTACTTACCTCACGTCTCTGTCTAGCTGGACCGTAACGCTTTTCATTGTGCCTTCCAATAACTTTCTTCTCTGCAGGATGCGAGAGCACAGTCTCCCCTTTATTAATCTTGAACCACGCTTCCCTGACATTGGCCGGTGATTTCAAACTAAATTGTTTATTCTCTAGTAACTTGTAGTATATAAATGTCTTGTGGGGTGTTTTCGGTGTGAGTTATTAGGCGTTTGCTTACTAGTGTTTATTCATTTTGTTATTTTTCAGTTTAAAATATAACGTAATTATGATCTCCTGAATGTTTATCATTCATTTTGAAATAGTGATTCCTGAACCACATCTTACTAAATCCAGGATCCTAGTTGTGTTGTGGTGGCGGGCAGCACCTCCCCGCCACCTTATCACCTTCACACAACACCTCGGGGCACCACAAACCTCTCATTAACTAATAATATATATCCTCGCATCCACACCTGACGCCTCTCCTCCCACTTCACCTGTCGTTTTCCCCCGCTAATGACCCACTCCATAGCCCATCTTCACGCGGCTCCATTACGATGATGCTGCTTCTGTTCGGGAGTGATGGAGTGGGAAGGCCATCCAACACCTGCTGCACGAAAGGTCGATACAAGGCTGTTTGGAAAGTCAAGGCGACATTAATTGAACTCTTTTGCTGTCACCTGTCTTGTGCACGAGTGACACTTTCATTCTTGAGTAGGAATAACGCTCTGGAATTCTGCGTTTCTTTCAGTTGATTTACAGCGCAATATTCCTCATTGTTATTTGTTGTTGTTGAAGAGGAAACCTAACTCGAGTGACGCTGCGGTGGGATGGGGCTTATAAAAGAGAGAGAGAGAGAGAGAGAGAGAGAGAGAGAGAGAGAGAGAGAGAGAGAGAGAGAGAGAGAGAGAGAGAGAGAGAGAGAGAGAGAGAGAGAGAGAGAGAGAGAGAGAGAGAATTATATAGAAAATCAGACCACACACACCCAATGGTCCAAACTATAGGTAGTATGTCCTAAAGTAAACGGTATCAAATGCGAAGCATTTATCACAACTTAACGAAATCAGAAGCAACGTACGTAGTCAAACAGCCAGCAACACGCCGAGTCATATCGGAAACATTGTTGGAGATGGTAGTTGAGTTTGAGTTTAAAGGAATTTATTGTGGTACATCACACCGCGGAAGGTGGAAGCTTTTACTTCACTCATTAATGACGTCATTGGTAAAGAAGAATTTATTGCAGTTAAGTTGTATTTGCCTACATCTTACTTTTACTCCGTTATTTCTTGTTCGTGATACGTCATCTGAAACATGTTTAGTGGTGCCAGTCTCTTCATAAGATTTATTAAGCCAAGAGGGGATCATCTTCGTAAGCCTACTCTGGACAGTTTTTAGTTTTGTTGTCCTTTGCAAAGATGATCATAATTGCACTGCATGCTCCAAGTGTCTGACTAAACTGATGTAGAGATGAAAATTATAGTTTTTATTCTTGGACGAAATTTTTTTGTTTTAAAAGTCTAACATTCTATTTGTTTTACTAGCGATGTCTTTAAGTATTGGAAAATTTTCAGATTGGAAGCATGTAGTTTTGCTCCCTGTGTGTCATCTCAATTTTTGCACTTAAAAATACCGTAATACTGTACTTGTAGGAATATATAGGAATCAATAATCTCCTGCAGAGGATGATCAGCACCTTGCATTATATCCCTGCCGCCCAGTTTATCTCGTTAATAATTGTGGTAAACTTTTTTTATCTGCTCTAAAGTAATGGAAAGATAAAGATTGTAGGTTCTATTTTATTTTATTTTTTATTAATGTTGATGGAAAGCAGGTAACTGCATTGATTATATAAAGGCACTTATAAGTGGCAGAACTACGTAATTTTTGACACCAACTTACATATTCCTGACACATACAACTCGGGAATGTTAAAGCTCTCCTGGTGCTCACACCCTCCCCTTGTGAGGCGAGGCTCAAGGAGTTGCAACAAGGTTTCTTAAACTCTCACTATATTTTCCTCCCGAGTCTCCACATCCATATGACCCTTTTCAGATTCTCCCAAACCTCTCACAAACAAAAAATAGGTTTTTGATTATATCCTTTCATTGTAATTATGAATATAAAAAGAAGTATTACTGTTCCATAAAACATTGATTTTTTTTTTTCAAAGTCAAACGCCTATTTTGAGTTTATCACTAATAAGCACATTCATATTCACGTAAGTAGTAGAAAACTGCAAGAAAACTTAACTGCACTCACTTTTATGTTTTCCCCTTGATATCTTTAGACTTAAAATTTCATGTAATCACAACTGGTAAAGTGATAGCATCCTTACAGGTCTCGAATACACGATAGTCACCCTGACGGGACAAGTCTCTTGCCTTCTGAACACAAAGTTAGAAAGAAAACATTATACTACTATTAAAATTATAATATTGCATTACACTGGATGCAATTCTTCATAATGGGGAAAAAATAAGAAAACCTCTCCGACAAAGGCATGGGAATAAAAGCAGGGTTCTAAATCCACATCCATTTTTGCAAATACTAGCCATGGATACCAGTTTCAGATTCACAGTTAAGGTGAGGCGCTGAAGCCACACTTGAGACGCGTCAGCATCATGGTGGCCACGGCGTCCTCGCGGCACTTGAGGCCCGGCCGAGACAGGTTACGCAGATATCTGCCTTTCAGGTAGTTAAGAGAATTTCGTACCGGGAGCCCCTTCGGGTGAGGGTAGAGAGTGACTGTATCCACCACGCGTCCATGCAAGACTCGCAGAAGAACAAGGTCGTTGTGCATGCCGTGGCCGATCAGGATGGTGCGGACGCCTACAAGGGACAACAGCTTAGCATGGACATGTTCAAGCTTGGTGGTCACGTTGCGGAAATCGTTGGCTGTGAGACCCGAGTACGGAGTGTTGTAGTTGAGGATTTGTCCTTCGGCCTGCACCAGCGTCTCGTACACCACTTCACAGCGGTAGTCAACAATTGTAATGGCTGCAACTTCCAATCCACGTGTCGTCGACACCATCTCGCAGTCTAATGCAAAAACAGAGGTCGTAATGACGTTACTGCTGCTCGTGTTGATGAATCCCACTAGGTTGTTTGGATCTATGTCTGAAGTGGTATGGCAAGGCGAGGTTTTACAGGTTGACCCATTGATTCTTTGCCCACAGCACCCGTAAATGCCCTCCTTGGGTGCCCTCCACAGGTGCCACTTGCAATCCTCGTCAACCAAGGAGTATCCATGGCTATCGACATCGTAGATTTTTCGACATCTCATGCAGTTTCTCTTTGTGGGGCTCGGTATGGCGGTCCAATAGGTGCCTGGATGGAAGTGAACCTGCGCCTTGCCGGAGGAGGCGCCTGGACGAGGGTAGCCGTAATATAACAAATTTGCTTCAGATAGCGTGTGCCGATTAAGGCGAGTGTACAACTCACTAACACCAGACATCGCGAGTGTTCTTTCACCAGTATAGTCTGGAAGAACAAGTGGAAAAAAATATATTAAAAAATATAATTTAATCATTAACAGTCAGCGCTGACGGAAACATATAACATTAAAAGTACTTAAATTAATCTTGCTTGTTTGATAAAATGGTCACATATGAAGATGTAGAAGACAAAGGAGGGTGAGGCGCACCATGTTTTATGACACACCGTTACTGGATGTAATTGAACTTATTTCATTATAAATAAAACTACCAATTGGTAAGTTAAGTGTAAGGCCCGCCACATACAAGCATCCCACACTATATTTACCACGTTGATAACGTTGCAGGTAAAATAGGAATATATTCTCTACACTTATAATCGTTTTCTGTATTGGATATTCCATTCATTTATATATTATTTTATCTATAGACTGACGCCTCGTTCCTTTCGAGAACGTCCCACAAGGGTATAACCACGGCAAAAGAGCCTCCACCTCTCCCTCTCCATACACTCTCTTATTGTTTGTTCAATCCCTTCCCCTCTATCAGCAACTCTCATGCATCTATTCCTTTACATCCTTCCATCTTACAACTGGCCTTCCTCGCCTATTAGGACTTTCAGTTTTACATATATATACTTCTTCATTAACTCTTCGCTCATCTCTCTCAATATGACCAAGCCACATTTTTTGTTTTTTTTTGTTTTTGTTTTTGTTTTTTTTTGTTCACCCATTCCACTGCACCACACCATTCTCATGATACATCTCTCATGCACGCTTTCATTGCTCTCATCCACCCATCTTGTTATGCCGCATGCTCCTCTCAGTTAACTCATTTTCACAACACGTACTCTTGACTGATGTCCAAGTTTCTGATCCGTAAATCAATGTTGGCAGAATAATGTTCCTTAAACATCTCTTTACCTCCATGGACACATTTCTTTCTTTCATCCTTCCAAGTGATCCTATGAAATATTTGCCTATCACACCTCTCCCTCTTCTTTCTCATTCCATCTCGTTACCAAATACTTAAATGCCTTTACTTCCTCCGTTCTTTCTCCTCAAAAGTATCTCACACATTTTTACTGCTGGCACACCCACCCTATAAGGTATACTTAAATACACCACCTCTGCTTCCCTCCTTTCAAAAACCAGCATTCACTATTAATAAGCTTCCTTCTCGTACACACTCTATAGAATTCATCCACCACTCTTTGAAGATATAAGATTTGCAAACAATTCCTCCTCTCTGAATGGTAATTTTCTGGATACTGTACTCTACTTATTCATGATTCCCGAATCCTCTTTATCTGTGAATGTGACATTGCTACCCGGCACTGGTTCTTACCTCGTCCTCCATCGGCGACCAAAGCTGGAGTGACTGCTAGGCTGCTAGTACACAACTGCCGTAGTTCGGTAGAGGGCGGAGCGAAGGCAGACGAGACACATACGTGATTGTAACGTGTATCCGGAGACGGTACCTAAACCTGTACGTTGTAGTATTCTCTCTCTCTCTCTCTCTCTCTTCTCTCTCTCTCTCTCTCTCTCTCTCTCTCTCTCTCTCTCTCTCTCTCTCTCTCTCTCTCTCTCTCTCTTGTGTTTTCTCTTGCACGTCTTCATAGATGTTTAATATAACGTATAAATCTGCAGCACGTACCGCATCAAATTAAAACCACTATGAATTAAGGTGGTAATGAAAATATCAGCGATACACTATCTTGTAATTCTAATCGCTCATTACCCTAACAACTTGGGCTTATAGAAAAGAGCTCGAGTGTACAAGTACATCTTAGAAAATTAATTAAAAGTCTTCTTGGCACGTGTGTGTGCTAGCAAGTATGAATCCTTAGTACATCGTTACGCTGGAAATACATGTCATTGAGGTTGGCATGATGTAGTTCCTAGCAGATGTAGCAGGGATAGGCATGGAATAAGAATCAGAGGGAAGAGTTGCACTATAGTGTGCCATTAATTTGGCTTATCCTTCGTTACCTTCACTTATTATTTTTCGCACCTCGCCTTAGTTTTTAATCTCAGGGGATGGTGAATGATAAGATATCGCTATCTGCTATCACGTGTCGCCTATGCATGCGCCTACTTGTTCTATTAATCTATTTTCTCCCACATGGTGCGACTGACAATGCTGCGGACAGGGTGGGCGTGGTAAAGCCTCCCTCCCGTGCTATCCCTTCTCACGGCGTCAGTGGTGTGGCGACGATCGAGTGTCGTTATGGCGAGGAAACCAAAACTTCCTTATCCCTCCACCGACCGACCCTTCCTCGTGATTTGCTGTTATTCACCGACTCAATAGCTGCACTTGTGTCCCCTCGCCTAGTCTTTGTTCCCCTTGGTTCTTTCCCCTCCGACACTTCTTCTCCCTCATACCCCTTCCCCCCTCCCCCATTGCATACCAGTCACAGTTGCCAGTGATTGATAGATTGTAAAGTAAAAGCCCATGAGTTATTAATGTTCCCAATGACGGTGATTACTTATCATTACTTGTTATCTTACTTTTCCTTTCACATTTAATATGCTCTCTCTCTCTCTCTCTCTCTCTCTCTCTCTCTCTCTCTCTCTCTCTCTCTCTCTCTCTCTCTCTCTCTCTCTCTCTCTTATTTCATATTCACAATGATTTATCTTTCAATTTAACGTGATTTGAAAGTGATTCACATACACAGTCAAAATTTGCCTTAGAATTATTAGATATATAATAAGGTTACGTTTCCGGTGTGTCGACAGTGTGAGAAACAAAAATATCCTCACTGAGTCACCTCATAAATGTTGCCATCACGTTTATTTCATTGGTTCATATGTACTCACATGACACACTCACAAAACAAAGAAATAATATATAATAATTACGATGACCATCTCAACTTTATGGAACTCCTGCACTTATAATGAAGGTCTAATTCTAGTACATCAACTGGGTTTTTGTTTTTGTTTTGTTTTTAATCTAGGCTGCAATGCATTCTTACGTAAGTTCTGATGACCTTTAGCTGAGTTTTAGTTCGTGAAATACTTTTACCACCCGAATATTGATAATGGAGATTTCAAGTTATTTTTTTGTTATTATTTTTTAGCATGTAATACATGGTTTACCTGCTGCATCACCATCACAATCACTATCACTGAATTGTCTTCACTAACGTTAAATGTCTCATGCATGATAAAGAAGAGATGCACATTGCTCAAAAAAATAATGTGACTAAAATCATTTACAATGAAATGTTGGTGCATGACATAGTAGACTTGAGTTTTATTGTTTCACCATAGCAACAGGCCAATTGTCGTACACATGTGTATGGTCATTTAGCACGATCAATGTTGCTGTGTGGATCATGTTGGGGCACCATGTCGTCAAAGGTTGATTGATGTGTGTTGCCAGATAAGTGAGAGAATGCGTGTGATTACAACTCTCATGCGTGTTGTGTGTGTGCTAGGGTACCACTCAAAAGGTTTTTAGAAATCCCAAGACTGCCAAAAAAAATTTAATAGACAATAAATATATTCCTGGTTCTAAGAAAATATATCAAACTGGGCGGGGATTCATGAACGGAGGCAGTAGCTAGTTAACGCCGCCACAAACTAACGCTACCTCGCTGCTATCGAGTTCTTTAAGGCTGATTATGGCATTCATAAAAGAGGTAGTAGCCGGTAGTAAGAGATTCAGTGACGTCACGCCACGAGTGACGTCACGATACTTGACGTACTCGCCAGCCAATCACAACACTGTTTACAAAACACAACAACCAATCCCGAGCCATCCACGCCATCCCGTTGCTTGGCAACAAGAACCACTTGACTATAAGATACCTGACCACTGCCACACATTACGGAAGACGATGGTGTTATGAACACTGAAACGACGTTAACTACACGAAAACTGTGACTCCAAGACATATATATATATATATATATATATATATATATATATATATATATATATATATATATATATATATATATATGTATATATATATATATATATATATATATATATATATATATATATATATATATGTATATATATGTATATATATATATATATATATATATATATATATATATATATATATATATATATATATGTGTGTACTCTCTCTCTCTCTCTCTCTCTCTCTCTCTCTCTCTCTCTCTCTCTCTCTCTCTCTCTCTCTCTCTCTCTCTCTCTCTCTCTCTCTCTCTCTCTCTCTCTCTCTCTCTTACGCATAGGAATTGTATTAAGTACGAACGTTAACTATACTCTTTTTATATCTATAGGCTACCTTTATTTTTTTTTAGTGTAGGGAACCAAGAATTTTATACGTAACAGTATCCTTAGTGAGAGAGAGAGAGAGAGAGAGAGAGAGAGAGAGAGAGAGAGAGAGTGAGAGAGGGGGAGGGAGAGAGAGAGAGAGAGAGACGGGGAAAG
>JAXIVD010006229.1:0-24967 GCA_036785275.1 Cancer borealis
GAGAGAGAGAGAGAGAGAGAGAGATTAATTTGTCGTAATTGCTCTTTGATTAGAAATAATAGTACTGCTGATTACTATCGATGTGTGTGTGTGTGTGTGAGTGTGTGTGTGTGTGTGTGTGTGTGTGTGTGTGTGTGTGTTTGTGTGTGTGTGTGTGTGTGTGTGTGTGTGTGTGTGTGTGTGTGTGTGTGTGTGTGTGTTTGTGTGTGTGTGTGTACAATTATTTTACCCAATACATTATACTATATGAAGAAAAAAAATAGAATAGAGGTACAAAAAAAAGTTATAGAAAATGGAGAGTCGTTTCCACAATCAGTCAGCTAGAGTGGGAAGGCAGGAACTGGGATCAATTTATTCGAGCGAAGATAAAGCTTTACCAGAGAGAGAGAGAGAGAGAGAGAGAGAGAGAGAGAGAGAGAGAGAGAGAGAGAGAGAGAGAGCACTATATCCTAACTAACGAAAGTATTGCACAAACTATTACATTCACGCTATTCTTAAACTTAATATCACAAAATAGTTTCTTATATGAATAGAAAAAAACTGTTAAAATCTCACTAAACAACAATTCTAGTAATGATAAAAAAACAATATATTTTCCCAAGTCTTCAATATCTTTCTAATAACTTCATTTTAAACACCAAATGACGTCTCTCTCCTTTTTCTAAACATTACACTTAACTTCTGTCAATGCTCTTTTGTTTTTTTCCGTGGCCTTAATTCCTCATAGGGCTTATATTTGGCCTGGAACATGAAAAGTGTTAGTGATTGACCCTGGAAACTGGAAAGGCTTAACTAATTCGCTTCTTCGTGCCTCTATGATCACACTCTGACTGTCCAAACTTTTTCATTCGCTCTCAATCAATATTCGACTTCCAGGAAAGTTTTGTTTATATTCTATTTACCCCAAAGAAGGTTAACCGATGTAATTCCTTCCAACGATTGGCTTGTAACTACTACTACTTTTTTTCTTCTTAATTTCATGCCTTGCTACAACCTTTCAAAACTATCTTCAAAGTATCTATTGGATGTAACTTTCTCCCTGATTGCTAGTAAAGGTTCCTTAAAGGTGATTCTACTTTGAGTTGAGTCTTAGACATTTTTGGTTAAATAAGAACTTTCGGGAAGAGAAAAATAATTATATATACATACCTTTACGTCCTAACCAATTGATCAGATCCTGGAAAAAAGAAAAGGAAAGGTTATTATATATTAAACTAAGAAGACATTACATATTTAAATAATAATGATAATGATAATAATAATACTGATGATAATATAAATAATGATGTAGGAAAATTATACACTAAACACTCACACCAAATTATATACACTTAAAAGAAAAAAATGGCATACCTTCTAAAATTTATGCCCAAACTTCACACACATAATTTTCAAAAGTAAAAAATTGTCCACTGAAAAAATAAAATAAAATAAAATAAACGAGAAACACGTATTTACTTTTAAAACTAAGTGAAAGGAAACAACATTTTTTCCCCTTTCCTTTTTTCCCTTTATTTTCAAAACCCTCTTATTCCTTTGTGTATTGGTATATACATTTATTTCCTTCCGTGTGGGGAGGAAACTGTGTCAAAGAGGAGGAAGGGAGAGAGAGAAGAGGAGGAAGAGAGAGGAGGAGGAGGAGGAGGAGAAAGATGAAGGGAATGAGAACAGAGGATGGAGAGTGAAGGGGAGAAGATAAAAGAATGAGAGTAGGAGAGAGGAGGAGGAGGAGGAGGAGGAGGAGGAGATGGAGGAGGAGGAGGTGACGAGGTGAATCACTGAAGTGTCTCTCGGTTGAAAATAGAAGAGGCTGGAGAGAGAGAGAGAGAGAGAGAGAGAGAGAGAGAGAGAGAGAGAGAGAGAGAGAGAGAGAGAGAGAGAGAGAGAGAGAGAGAGAGAGAGAGAGAGAGAGTATGCCTGAGTGTGCATAACGAAATACCTCCGAATCTCTCTTTTATTATTCTCTCTCTCTCTCTCTCTCTCTCTCTCTCTCTCTCTCTCTCTCTCTCTCTCTCTCTCTCTCTCTCTCTCTCTTTGTAGGTTTCCAGCTCTTAGCACCATTTTGCGCAATAAAAAGAGAGAGAGCGCGCGCTCGAGAGAGAGAGAGAGAGAGAGAGAGAGAGAGAGAGAGAGAGAGAGAGAGAGAGAGAGAGAGAGAGAGAGAAAGAGAGAGAGAGAGAGAGAGAGATAGAGACTAATTTGCATGTGAAATGAAGCAGACGAGTTGATGCTGTGAGGAATGAGATGCAAAGATGAGAGAGAGAGAGAGAGAGAGAGAGAGAGAGAGAGAGAGAGAGAGAGAGAGAGAGAGAGAGAGAGAGAGAGAGAGAGAGAGATAAGAGAGAGATAAGAAGGGGAAAGGAAATGGAGGAGAGAAGGAGATACAGGAAATAGATAAAGAGAGAGAGAGAGAGAGAGAGAGAGAGAGAGAGAGAGAGAGAGAGAGAGAGAGAGAGAGAGAGAGAGAGAGAGAGAGAGAGAGAGAGCGAGTGTGTCTGTCAGTGTTGCAAAGGTCAGAGTGACAGGCTAGACTGTTCACTGCTTCCGTAATCAATAAGCAGTGTTACCACAACACATTAGGCTCACTCTCCTATGTATTATCAATGGATATACAACCTTATGACACTCTTCACCTTTCTCTTCATCTTTTTCTTCATTTTTGCTTCATTTTTCTCTTCATTTTTTTTTCCTTTTATTTTTTCTCTCTACTCTTCTCTTCATTTTTCTCTTACATTTTTATTCTCTATTTTCCTCTTCATTTTTCTCTTCATCTCTCTCTTAATTTTCTTTTAATTTTTCTCTTCATTTTTTGTCTTTATCTTTCTCTTACTTTTTCTGTTCCTTTTTCGTAACGGTTAGACAAGGTTTGATATCATAGTAATCAGAAAACTGAGTCCAGATTGATAATTAATACAAAATATGAAATACAAAATACAAAATATGAAAAATAAAACATAAACCATAAAATATATGATTCTAGATCCTTCAGGAATCCTTTAAACACGTGAAGGAGTCCTTAGCGTGAGGATATCAGTGTTAATAGGACTCTTAACGCTCCTACCACTCCATACACTACTAGAAATCAAGACTTCTCAATACCGTAGGACTCCTAGAACACGTGTACGAGTCCTTAACTTGAGTATCCTACAAGGTATGGTTTTGTAATGAGCTCCCCGCCCCACGAGCCCCGCCCACCCCTCCTTCAGACGGTGTGCCACGCTGGGCTCCTAACCCTAGCGGCACTAATGGCTGACCAGGTCCACCAGCTGCCACACCTCGGCCTCAGCACCTTCCAAGACCTCCCGCTCCGTCAGCCCTCCGTCAGGATCACCGACCAGGAGTCTCTATACACGAAGGAGCTTGATGAAGAACCCACAAAGGAACAGGACCCTGAAGAAGAGCCCCTGACAGATGCCTCTAAAGGGAAGGACCTGCCTGACGAAGGGGATGAAGTGAAGTCCTTAGAGCTACCCTGCGCACCGATCTATAGCTTTGACGAGGACGGAGACATCTTACAGTGTATTGAGACAACGCCCTTCACCGAGACACCAAGTGACGCCCAAAAGCCTGAGGAAAGCACAGCCACGCCCTACGACACGTTAGACATGGAGTCCACACAAATGACCTCAATGGATGTCTTAACGGAGGAAAACAATGGAATCCAGACGAAAGAGGAAGGTAATGAAGACGCCTCAAGTTGCAGCCATCCTATCCTGGCCTCCGTTGGCACTGATGAAGAGGCTGTCCTACATATAGACACGCCCAAGGACACACCCGAGCCAGTGGTCCCATCAGTAGCACGGGCATCGAACCCTCTAACAGTGACCCCCAAGATTAAGCTTCACGCAGGTTCAGTCGAGGTGGAGGATGACTATCTGGAGGGCCACCTTGATCAAGAACATCACCTTAGGGACTTCTATGCTACTCTTCTAGGTGAATGTGGTGAGTAACAGTGATTATTGAACATGTAACGTAAACTAACCTTTCCTAACTTAGCCTAACAGTGATTATTGAACATGTAACGCAAACTAACCTATCCTAACTTAGCCTAACAGTGATTATTGCACATGTAGTATAACCTAACTTAATCTAACGGTGATTATTGAACATGTAACGTAACCTAACATAACGTAACCTTATTTAGCCTAACATAACCTAATATAACTTTCATTACGTCACTCTATTGCTAAAACGTGTAGTGATATAAACATTAATACACCTTTGTTCCCTACCTCATGTTTCTTGTGTAATCTAATAACATTAATCAATTCTATGGGAGAGAAATTTAAGGTTAGGGTTAAGCTTCCCTTCTAGAACTCCCAGCGTGGAAATTAAGACTTCATCCTTGCCCTCAATTCCCCTCTCTCCCATTGCTAGTATTACTCTTCCTTGTCTAATCTTACTCCGGGGATATAAGTGAGATTTGTCTTCCTCTATTTCTTCCTCTCCTCTTCCTCTCCTCTCTCCCTCTTCCTCTCAAAATTAATTACATCCCAGAGTTAAGGAAAATTAATAGTTTTTATGCCCGACTTAATTAATTTTGTTATATATGAATTTGCGTTATTTTTTCTTACCTTTTTTTTTTTATATATAGACACACGTGGTATTTTTTATCTTTTTAAATCTTAGAAAATATTGCAATGAAACGTATAGTTCAGTAAAAATAGTTCGTTATATATAGAAAGCCTGGAAATTAATGCTAAATCATATATTCTTAATTCACTGGATAAAAAAAACGTTATTAATACCAATGATAATAACAATAATAATAATTTAAAACAAAAATCATATACCCAATCATGTCAAAATTTTCAACCACTTAAAAATTTTTTTCAACTATTTTTTTTACCCTCAGAAAGATATATTTTCCGACCCATCTTTTTCATAATTATCTGGAAAACCTTATTATTAGTTACCATTATAAAAAGAACCCTTCGTCAGGTCTTCTTCACCGCCTTCTTTAGGTCTATTAATACTCGTTCTCTTTAGGGCGTCATTGAGGAATCCACTTTGCACTGAGTAATAAATCTGTCACTTCTTTATTCAGGAGGAGGAGGAGGAGGAGGAGGAGGAGGAGGAGGAGGAGGAGGAGGAGGAGGAGGAGGAGGAGGAGGAGGAGGAGGTAGAGGAAGATAAGTGGAAAAAGAGAAGAGTGAGGAAGAGTAGGAAGAGGAGGAAGATTATACCGCCACAGGATATCCATTTAACTTTGAGTGAAATCCTTACTTATCCTACAAAGAACGGATATATGGATTCACTTTGAAGACGAGCAGGAAAAGGAGGAGGAAAAGTAGAAGGAGGGAAAGTAAGAAAAACAGTCATAGGTGAGGAAAAAGCTAGGAAATTTCTCACTCTATCATTAAACATTTCCTGAACTTTACTAAAACCTAACAAAAAACTAGGAAAAGCTCACTCATTGGCACACTCTATTACTAAAAAATTTCATTAACCTTACTAAAACCTAACTAAAAGCCCTTTATTTTCTTCTCATTCCCCAAGGTTGGCAGTCTACAAGGGCTCAATGCACACACCACCACCCTGTTATGGGTTTACTAAGCGTCAACAACAGCCAAGATTCGTCCAGCAGGCGAGCACCCCGAGTACCTTTTGACGCCGTTGTTTTCACTGAACGTAAACCCTCGACTGGGGATGCCCTTGTGCTCTCTCTTGGACTGTCCGCTGATGGAGCGAATACCATCCAGGATATTGCCTCTAGAAATCAGGTACGTGTGTGTGTGTGTGTGTGTGTGTGCGTGTGTGTGTGTGTGTGTGTGTGTGTGTGTGTGTGTGTGTGTGTGTGTGTGTGTGTGTGTGTGTGTGTGTGTGTGTGTGTGTGTGTGTGTGTGTGTGTGTGTGTCGATACATAAAACATATAGTGAATTTACTTATGATTTTCCTCTTATTTCTTATTTTTTCTATCACTCTCTCGTGTGTAGGAGTATACGTGGGTTAAGGATAGCTATGGATTTTTTTTTTTTCCACAACATTGACAATAATAACACTAACACTAACAATGATAATAATAATAATAATAATAATGATGATAATAATAATGATAAAAATACACCCATTCATAATATAATTTGTCAGCGGCAGCGGCGGCACTTCAAAGGAAAACGGATCTAATCACTTGATGTATTATGCGGGCACTGAACTAGATTAAAAAAAGGAAAAAATATATATATGAGTGAGTGATTAATGTAAATGAAAGAAGAAAAATAAGGTTCAAAGGAGGTTTCCAGGACAGTAATTAATCATGACCTCATTAATATTACAATAGATTAATCACCGCAATGTATAATTAGTGTAAGTCATGTGAATTATAGGAGTTTGTTAGTTAGAATGTATTAAATAGTAGTAGTAGTAGTAGTAGTAGTAGTAGTAGTAGTAGTAGTAGTAGTAGTAGTAGTAGTAGTAGTAGTAGTAGTAGTGCTACTACTACTACTATTATACACACACACACACACACACACACACACACACACACACACACCAGTAATTAAGTAATTAGGTATATAATAGTTATGGACTGAATCAGTGTTCAGCACACCCAGTGACAGAAACCACCATACGCCACTGTAGTTATAAATTAATAAAGAAAATAGAAGAGAGACTAAATGCTAAAAAAAATCAAGTTAGAAATAAGAGTAAATAATAAAAAATAAATAAAAAACTGATACGTAATATAAATGAATAACAATAAACAATATAATTCAGAAATAAACACATCACAAAAATAAACAATAAAAACTCAAACAAACGATTAATAAAAAAAAATAAATACACATACATCCATTTTTATATCACTTGGTCAACGCTCTTTACATATACAAAAAAAATATATAGTAATGATTTAAAATTGAATCCCAGGTGTCACGTTGAGTCCAATTAGTGAGTCCAATTCACAGGTAAAATATGAAAGCAAAATATAATTGTGTTCATGTCTTTACCTGTTAATTAACTTGTACAGGTAACGTGGGATGAATGAATAAATGTTGACATGATTGAACTGTGTGTGTGTGTGTGTGTGTGTGTGTGTGTGTGTGTGTGTGTGTGTGTGTGTGTGTGTGTGTGTGTGTGTGTGTGTGTGTGTGTGTGTGTCATATTACTTCAATTTCCCTAAGGAGAGACATAACCTGACTCTCTCTCTCTCTCTCTCTCTCTCTCTCTCTCTCTCTCTCTCTCTCTCTCTCTCTCTCTCTCTCTCTCTCTCTCTCTCTCTCTCTCTCTCTCTCTCTCTCTCAAGGGGGAGTCAAAACTAACTAACCACTCACGAGAGATATTTTTAACTTTCCCTCGAGCTAAAAATAGAACCACTTCCCTCCTTTAAATACATCCTCCTCTTCCTCCTCCTCCTCTTCCTCCTCCTCCTCTTCCTCCTCCTCCTCCTCCTCCTCCTCCTCCTCCCTCCTCCTCCTCCAGCTCTATCGAAGCGGCAACATTTGGTTTCGTGGTTATGAATTACGTTACAGAATTCACGAGCAAGGAAGGGAAGGGAAGGATAGGAAATGGAAGGGAAGGGAAGGGAGGGAAGGGAAGGGAAGGGAAGGGAAGGGAAGGGAAGGGAAGGGAAGGGAAGGGAAGGGAAGGGATATATATACTGATATATATACAGATACAAATATTTACAAGTATACTTTTAGTCATAGGTATTTTGTGTTTATATCCCTTTGTGTACAAGAGAAAAGAGAAAAAAAGAAAAGAAAAGAGAGTATATTCTTTTTTTCTATATTTTTTTACCTCCAGCTACTCTTCTATCTGTTATTTTCCCCTCCCCACACCTCACCACGCCCACACGCACACGTAAGACAGATGGGCGTGTGTGAGTCAGCATTTGTATACACGTGATATAACCTGTCACACACGCACACACACACACACACACACACACGCATACGCACACACATTCTATTCCTGTTTATAATAAGGGCAAACAGATGACAGATATGAGACGTGGAGCTTGTTTAAGTCTGCCCTCCAGCAACGTTTTCTACTATTACTTGTCAACGTAAGAAATAAATAAATAAATGATAAAGTTGAAATAAAAATAAAAACAAATATATATAAGAAGGATTTGGGAGTGAGTGATTTTATTTATTTTTTTTTTCTTCTTTCTTCTTTTCTCTCAATTCTTTTTTTTTTCTTCTCTGAATCGACCACTAAAAAATATGAAAGATTATTAATAGTACAGTCTGTTCTACGATATATTTTGTTTGCATTATTTTATTTTAAAGCGACAGTACTTACTTGACTCTCTCTCTCTCTCTCTCTCTCTCTCTCTCTCTCTCTCTCTCTCTCTCTCTCTCTCTCTCTCTCTCTCTCTCTCTCTCTCTCTCTCTCTCTTGCAGGAGACGCATTTTACGTATCTTTAATCTCTTAATAATAAATAATAAAGTGTCCGATATTATTTGTTTACACACACACACACACACACACACACACACACACACACACACACACACACACACACACACACACACACACACACACACACACACAACAACACATTAAAGGTGTACATACCGAGAGAGAGAGAGAGAGAGAGAGAGAGAGAGAGAGAGAGAAGAGAGAGAGAGAGAGAGAGAGAGAGAGGGGAGGGGGCGATACGCAATAGACACATCACCACAGTGCGCACCTCCGTCTCCTCCGCCTTCAGACAGTCAACTACCTAATTGCTTCGTTACCATAGTTACCATAGTTACCATAGTTACCAGAATTGTTATCTTACCTCTGCCATCTAACATCTTTTCTTCATTATTTTTTGAAGTCTGACAATCTTCCGTTTTCTTTTAAAGGAGAAAGGGAAGCATTTAAAAGGGTGACTCGCTCTATTTTATTATATTCTCGTTTTAATTTATTTGATAATTTCTCGTTTTCTATGAAGTCAAAAGGAGTGATAAAAAAAACAAACTATTGTATATATAACCTTTCAGTAGCAATTAAATGTGATTATTTTTTTTATGGTATAGCTATGTAATTAGAAGGTTTGTAATCATTATATTTATTTATTTATTTATTTATACATACGGTGAGGTTAAAATAAAAGCGTGTGTGTGTGTGTGTGTGTGTGTGTGTGTGTGTGTGTGTGTGTGTGTGTGTGTGTGTGTGTGTGTGTGTGTGTGTGTGTGTGTGTGATTTCATACGCAATACACACATAACAAATAATCTTTCTTTTTATGATGTAGTGATTGAACACACACACACACACACACACACACACACACACACACACACACACACACACACACACACACACACACACACACACACACACACACACACACACACACACACACACACACACACACACACACACACACACATTTCCTCTGACGTTAACAATTCTCTTAAACCAGTTACAACGTCACTAGTTTAAACACACACACACACACACACACACACACACACACACACACACACACACACACACACACACACACACACACACACACACACACACACACACACAGGACAAAGGGAAGCACAGTGACAGCCTCGACAAGACAAACAAACAGAGAGAGAGAGAGAGAGAGAGAGAGAGAGAGAGAGAGAGAGAGAGAGAGAGAGAGAGAGAGAGAGAGAGAGAGAGAGAGAGAGAGAGACTTGACCTTGATGTCTAACGATGATGAAGGAAAGGTCACAAGGCCTTACACACACACACACACACACACACACACACACACACACACACACACACACACACACACACACACACACACACACACACACACACACAGGAACATAATAGAGATGCTTATAATTACTCCAGCGAGATAACGGAGTTAGGGCAAAGGTGGATTTAAGTGAATTTAAGTGGATTCAAGTGGATTTTAAGTGGATTTTAAGTGGATTTAAAGTGGATTTCAAAGCATCTCTCTCTCTCTCTCTCTCTCTCTCTCCTTCTTTCCTCTCCTTTTCTCCTTTCACATTTGTAATTATTTTTTTGTTTTATTCTCTTCTCCGGAAATGTTGTAAATGTGGAAGGAAAGGATTAAGTGAAGAGCTGAAAGGTTATTTAGTTAATGGGTACGCGTGTCACATACATACATACACACACACACACACACACACACACACACACACACACACACACACACACACACACACACACACACACACACACACACACACACACACACACACACACACACACACACACACACACTTCTATTAATTTCCTTCATTTCCCTAATTTTCTGACATCATTTCCTTCACTCCATCCTACAATTAATTTCCTTCGTACCTTTTTCATGATTAATTCCTTCATTTCCTTAATTTTCTTTCATTTCCTTCATTTTACAATCAATTTCCTTCACATATCCTACAACCTACATAATCAATTCCTTCAACTCCTTTTCCTGCATCCTACAAATCAATATCCTTCGAATAACTTACATTCCTTCATTTATCCTACGATTCTACGATTAACTCCTTATTTTCCTTAACTTCCTATCCTTTCCTTAACATCCTAGAATTAATATCCTACACACATCCTATAATAATTCATCTATCCTACAGGGGGCAGCACGAGAGCGTCTACAACAGAGTGAAGTCCTACCATGTGAGGCGAGGCTGACTAGGCAGTGTGAGTCTTGTGGAGTCTCCCCTGAAGAGTGTCTAAAGAAACTCGGTCTTCACTCCGACCATATCAGGTACACCAATTAGTAGGATGTGATCTCTAATTTGGTCAATCTTGGTCCAGTTGTCATTGTGTGTGTGTGTGTGTGTGTGTGTGTGTGTGTGTGTGTGTGTGTGTGTGTGTGTGTGTGTGTGTGTGTGTGTGTGTGTGTGTGTGTGTGTGTCTATCTATCGTGGTCTCATATCCTTCATCTCAACTTGACAGGTAAAACTAAGTTGATATGACAGTCTTATACGTAATATCCGTCCAGCATCTTCACAGCTCCATCAATAGCTGTCTAGGAGATGAAGTAAGGGATGGAGTACACTTATTAATACAATACTATCAATACATAACCGTTGTAATAAGTGATACAGTAATCCTTAATATCCTATCCTTCATCAGTAATAAGGAAGAGGTATCTAGGTAGTGATAGGAATCTAATATCCTTCAATCCTTATTATTTATCTGTATGCTATCGTGGGCGGGAGGTTGCCAGGGGAGAGATGGAGACAGGTAATCTTTGGTGTACGCCCTTATATTGCTTCTTGCGACGAGGAGACGAGGAGACGTGGGTCGATCAGAGTCTATACTACCTAATGCAACTCCTTTTATACCATCCATCCGAGTGGTAAAAATAATACGAGTTTTTTTTTTTTTTCATTCGATTCGGCATTTGGTGATTAAATATTTTCACCTCATTTTTTACTATTGTTGTTTCATGATTTGATTTGATTTGATTTCTTAAGTGTTTTGTGTATATAGTGCTTTTTTTTAATGTTGTTTGTGTGTGTATGTTCGAAATGTATACGGTTAGTAGGATAAGAGAAGAAGGAAATTGTAAAATGAAGGGAGACTTAAGAAATATGTGATGTTATTGAAAATGGGAAATCCTCGATGACAAATTCTTGATCAAAACTTCCCAAAACTTCTTCTTTACTGAGTTTGAGAGGAATATTAAACGTGGATTCAAACCTTTTAGTTCAATACATGACGTGGAATTCAAAGTTTTCTCCCCCATTCTTTTCATAACGTTTAATCTTCGCATTACTGAACGTTTTTACATCTTTCCTATTCACTATATTTTCGCGGAATAAGAAAATGAAAACGAAATCAATCTTCCTATTTCCGTCTTTTAATGCTACGCTTGTTCCTCATAATTCGATATCCATGTAAATCACATTTAGTTTTATTATTGTCATCTCACGTTCCCTCCCTCTGCCGGCTAGTCCCGCCCAAACCTCGCCTTCCCTTCTCACTTTTCCAGGATAACAACTCAATATATGAATTCTTATTGACAATTCATCTCACGACCAGAGTTATGGATTGTCCGCGTGTATATGGAATATATCTTCGGGGGATTTGTATGATATGTTGGACGTTGACGGGACAGCTAGCGACACCCAGGCTGTCACCCTGTCACCAGTTGCATCCCCTAACCTATAATATTTTTCACCCCTGTAATCAAATATTTCTCCCCGTCTTTTCTCTGTATAGACCAGTTGCATCCTCTAATCTATAATATTTTTCATCCCTGTAATCAAACATTTCTCTCCGTCTTTTCTCCGTATAGACCAGTTGCATCCCCTAAGAGTGAGCGCCTCCTACACTTCTTCAAACATATCCCAGCTGATCTCCACGCCCGAGTCACCGCCGCCGCTGCTGCTGCTGCTCCGCTCTCCCGACATGAGTTTGATCAAGGTCTAACCTCACCTAAACAAAAGAGCCGAAGTTTGTCTAGTTCTCCGACAAATGTAGAAGATGATGGCAGGAAATCAAGACTTGTAGCTTTGTAAATAATGCTGTTGTTGTTTGTTTGTTTGTTGTTGTTCCTTGTTTTTTTGGTTTGTTTTTTTTGCTATCTCGTATCATCCTCCTCCTCCTCCTCCTCCTCCTCTTCCTCTTCCTTCTTTCTTAATTAAGGTTTAGATTGCTCTTTCCTTTTTTTCATTTTGTCGTATTCTTTTCTTTCGCTTCCTTTGTGTTTCAATGTAAATATTCGATTTGTTCAACGTTTATTTTATTATCTTACCGTCTCTCTCTCTCTCTCTCTCTCTCTCTCTCTCTCTCTCTCTCTCTCTCTCTCTCTCTCTCTCTCTCTCTCTCTCTCTCTCTCTCTCTCGTCTCCTTCAGTTGTCTATTCTCGTCTTCTCCTTCACATTCCTGTTTTTTTCCTCTGAAGTCTGTCCTCTCACTCTCACCCTAACTTCACTACTACTACCACTACTACTACTACTACTACTACTACTACTACTACTACTACTACTACTACTACTACTACTACTGCTATCATTGCTGTTACTATCAAATTATCGATATTTTTTTAGCTATTTATATATATTGTATTGTGAGTCAGTCTCCCAGAAATGTGTAAGTAGGATTCGATTCTGCTTCAAAGGGATTGGAAGAAGATTGTGGAATATATAGAGACTTGAAGACCAATAGGCACATCGATAAGTGCCTTGTTTAGGTTCTGTCCCCCCCCCTCGATCCCTCTCCCTCCCGCAACCACCACCACCACCACCACCACCATCACCACTACCTTGCCTCTTCACCACCAGAGGCGCTGCTCTCTCTCCCTACTGTATACACGTGCCGGCCATGTACTTCCTGTTAGTTAGTGAAATAAAAGTATCATTAAAATTATATTGAATTACTTAACCTAATCTAATCTAACTGAACTTAACCAAACCAAGATTAACTGACCTTTTTTTTTTTAACTGGTTCCATCTTTCTCCGGGATTTTAAAGTCCAATACGCCTTATTTTTCTTTCTTTTTTTCAATTATTTTCTTTCTTTCTTTCTTTCCATTCGTTACATTTCCCTTCAAGCACCATTAGAACACTTGGAAGGAGTTATTGCTTTTTCTTTTCATTTTTTTCTTTTTTTTCTTTCTCGTGAACTCTTATAAGATATTTCTGAAGGAAGGAAGGAAGGGAAGAAGGAAGGAGGGAAGGAAGGTGCTACTTTGGCTTGTTATCTACGTGTCATGAATTTACTTTGGTATGGAATCTACACTTAATAATGCGATCTACGTGTTATGAATCTACTTTGTTTGTGAAGAAAGGGTGAGTGAAACTGAAGGTCCTACGAGGAGAGGAAGGTCAGTTGTAAGATGGAAGGAAAGGAGGACACTATTCCATACATTTTTGACGTAAACTTCATACTTTTCGAGTTATCCAAAATATCATGATTTCAGCGAAAAAGTCAAATGGGTGGGAAACGTTAGTTAGGTTAGGTTAATGTTTCAACACCACTCATGAAACTTGGTACCAAGGGGTTCTCGGGCATGCTGATCACGAATCTGGAATTAGTTTTGTCCTTGCTATAATATTTGGATTTTCCATTTTGTGGCCCGTAAATTCCACCAGAATTGAGGTCGAAAAAGGTTTTCCCATTTTACTACGTAAATATTAGTCTTAAAGAAAAATTGTATAGAAGTAAAGTTATATCAAACTGTATTTCACCATAGCTTGCCTAGAAAAAAATGCATAATACTTTACACTCCTACATCTATTATTACATTCCAATTCAATTTCATTATAACTCAATAGAACGAACATCTACTTTGGTATGCGATCTAGAGGTTAGGTTAGACTAACCCAACTATTTCAATTATATTTTCTTTGTTATATATATGTTATAATAAGTTATACTATGTAGATATCATTCCAAAATAAAACTTGTACGGTGTAGATACTTTTCCTTGTAGATAACAAGCCAAAGTAGCACCAGGAAGGAAGGGTAGGGAGGAAGGGAGGAAGGAAGGGAGGTAGGAGACGGCCGGTGACCTTAACCAAAGTTCACAAAATTCACCTTCAAAATATTATCACTATCCTCCATTTGATCAACTTTTCATTGTCTATTTTCTATCCATCTTGAACCCACGTCGACACTATTCTTTCCACGTGGGTTGAGTTCATCAGTAATATAGTAACACAGTATATAACGGATAAGTATAGATGTACAGAGACGTGTGTGTATATAGACGGAGGTAAGGGAAGGTGAGGATAGGTAAGGTAAGGTGAGGTAAGGTAAGGTGAGGTAAGGTAAGGGAAGGTTTCCAGTGCACAAGTTACAAGACACGAGTGAGTGAGTGTCTGCCGAGGCAACACACATACACACACACATACACACATACACATCAAACTTACCAACATGTACGTAGACAGTGATACCAACATGATCTACACATACACACATACACATACACATATATATTTTTTATATTTGAAGGTAAATAAATCGAAAGGAAATAAACAAAATAACGTATGAAGCTTAAAGAGAAATTCCCAACAGCAATAAAGTTTAGAGCACTTCATAAAATAGTTTGAACGAAGCATTGAATAAACAAACCACTAGATAATGAACCATTGGAGAGAGAAATTAATACACATGAATAATGTTAAATGAATACTAATAATTTCTCACTTTTTATGTTAATTTTTTTACCGTATTTAGTATATATATAACTATGAAAGGCTTAATACACGTATGTATTAGTAACCCATAAATAATAATAGATGAGAAGAATGAAATTAGAAAACGATTATATGATTATACGAAGAAGGATTTGCTTTCTATATTAAGTTCTCAATATAACTATAAAATAAATAAAAAACTCATTAAATCGTATTATATTCATCCCATTACTTACATTTCATTGTTTCTCGGTATCTGTTTATGTATTTTTATCAGTGTTTTTGCATTATATCCATTATTCCTCTTTTATTTTTCATACCCTTTCCCGGTAAATTAACAGACAAACAAACAAACAGACCAACAAACAAACAGACAGACTCCAGTTAGCCATTCCATTCCATCGACTTTCCTTAATTAATCGTTTACAAAATATGAAATTGATGCGGTTTTTACGCGTTGCAGTTCAGTTAATTTTTGTCATAATTCGATGCGTGAATGGCAGTGAGGGTGAATTTTATTGCCTTTTTGTAATGCAATCCTGTTGGTGAAGCTTAAACGCAACAGAGAAATAGATAGAGAGAGATAGAGAGGGAGAGATAGAGAAATAGGGAGACATAGAGAGATATTAAACTGCCTCACTTCACCACACACACACTCGACTCCTTTCAATAGACTTCAATAGCCTTACTTCCACTTCAAACCTATTCCCTTAGTCTCCCTTGATCCTCTGCCTCTATATCCACACCTAGATATCGAGAAGGAGTGATTTTTCAGTGTACAATAATTACTTCAAAAAGCGAAGGATATATTTATTTATTTATATTTTTATTATATACAGGAAGTAAAGCGACGCACCAGCCAGCCAATAACGTTTGATCTTTCATAACATTGCAATTATTTCTGCCAATCTGTTTTGGTTTCAGTCCGAGAACTCACTAGTGACGTTCTCTCTCTATCTATATATATATATTTTTTTTTTTCCTCAATATATCGTGTTTGTGTTTGTTAGCGTTTGTCTGTCTGTCTGTGTGAACGCCAAACATCAAAACAAACACACACACACACACACACACACACACACACACACACACACACACACACACACACACCTATTACCTCCATGTACAGGTGAGAAGTACGTACCTGTCGCATCAATACACTACACCTTCTATACTACTACTAATGACACTAATTAAACCACTACTACAACTAATAATAATAATAACAACACTAATACTTCCTTTATAACTCCTACGTGTGGAATTAATATAAGTTAGATAATCACAGTACTATAAGGAAGGTGATTCATCGTCTTGGCTCCAATAGATCAGTGAAATCCTCTTAAAATGAGATGAAATGTACCTGTCAAGCCTCCTTCCATCCTTCAATCTGCCCAGGGCTAAATAACATGTTTTCACCTTTCCTACGGGGGTACTAAGAAGATTTGCTCGAGAAATTAATTACGGGAGAAAAAAAATTGAAGTATGATAACATGTAATGATGCTAGGATATAAAAAGACATAGAGAGAAAAATGTAAATGATTAATCAGGAAAATATAATGATCGTTTAAGTAGCTGTAAGGATTATTAGAATCAATGTGTTATAAATAGATTTTTTTTTATTTTAATACATATTTTTCCTCGTTAAGTAAATTACGTTGGATTAATCAGTGTTATTTTTACGTTCACTAATGATTGTAGATAATGAAACCTGACTTATTTTCTTATGTTATGAAATGGGAGTCTTGTCTATACTTATTGAACATAGGAAGGGACGAGGTAAAGGAGTGAGTAGGAGTCTGAAATTATTACTTACAAGGAGATTATCAGATCAGTGAGGCAATGAGGAAGTAAGGGAAAGGACGCAGGTGGAAGATGAGAGAATGATTTAACAAGAATTAAAGAAAAAACTGAAGGAGAAAGGCTATAAGGGAAGATATAAAGAGAAAAAAACATATATTAAGTTCAGGCAAAGGGTAGACTCCTCAGAAATCATTTAATAATCACAATATCGTACATGTTTTTAAATATTCCTGTATCTCCCTTTTAAGAATTCTCGCCAGCTGATGAAACCGTCTTTATCGAGGTCATTATTGTCCATTACACCGTCCACTAAATCTGAAAAGAAGAGGGAAAAGAATATGATATACATTTAGTTCAGTTATAGTAATAGTAGCAGTAGTAGTAGTAGTAGTAGTAGTAGTAGTAGTAGTAGTAGTAGTAGTAGTTACCTATATAGAATTTCCAGGTATCCTCCCATTTCTTGTCACGATAATTCTTCACTATTTGTTGTTCTTCCTCACTTAGACCTTTCAAATTATCCTCAGGCTTTCCTCCGCCTCCTCCTTCTCCTCCTCCTCCTCCTCCTTCCTCCTTCCCCTCCTCCTCCTCTACGTCCTTTCCCTCCTCATCAACAACGTGTCCAAGAGCCGCTAAAAGTTCCAAGCCGTCCAGTAAGAGATTGTTGTCAAAATCATGCATTCTGGAAAATAAAAAAAATCGTTTACTTTGTGTGGGTGAAAATAAATAGTGTTTATCGGTAATATTACTTTATTCTCTCTTTTTTTCTCGTTTCTTTTCTCTCATTCTTTTTCTCTCTTTTTTTCCCTCTCTCTTTTTTTTTTTCTCTCTCTCTCTCTCTCGTTTACTTACCTGAAATAGTGAAAATCAAGCTCCTTCTCGGACATATCTTGTATCTTGTCGAGGTTCATATACTCAGGTAGCTCCTCCTTCAAGTGTCTGACGAAGGTGAAAGTAGGTCATTAATTAACCACGACACCCACTTATTACCTAATTAATCACCACCACACATATACCACCTGAGAACTAATTAACAGGCCAGATTGGTAGTTAAGGTAAAGGTGATTGAAATTAATTAACTATCACACATTAGTCATTATTATTTTATTTTTTTTACTTTTAATAGAAAAATACGAGAATAGAATACCAAGAATATAAAATAATAAGAGAATTAAATAACAAGAAAAGAAAATAACCAGGAAAAAAGTAGAATAACAAAAAAAAAAACAAAAAAAAAATTAAATAAATAAAATAAGCAAATAAAACAATAAATAAATAAATAAAATAACAACAGAATAGAACAAATTAGAAAAATATAAATACTAGAATCTATAAAGACTATAAACACACTTACTCTCTATCATGAAACAGTTCACTATCTTCTAACAACTGAGGATCGGGAAGCGTGTCTTTAGGTAACCGTTTAGGATCATTTTTCCCTTGTACAGTACTAGGTGAGGTGCGTTTAGGGGCGTGGTGCTGGTGGGCGTGGTTTTGATGGGCGTGGTGCTTCCTCATATGTCCGTGGGAGACGCCTGGGTGGGAGTGTGCTTGTACGGCCTCCACGCCCACGGACATGGACATAGCCGCCCATGCTACAGCTACAGCCCACGGTAGGTAGTTAGACTGCATGGGTTGATATAATCTGTTTGGATTATATAGAATTATATTAGAGGAGTGTGTTTGTGTGTGTGTGTGTGTGTGTGTGTGTGTGTGTGTGTGTGTGTGTGTGTGTGTGTGTGTGTGTGTGTGTGTGTGTGTGTGTGTGTGTGTGTGTGTGTGTGTGTGTGTGTGTGTGTGTGTGTGTGTGTGTGTGTGTGTGTGTGTGTGTGTGTGTGTGTGTGTGTGTGTGTGTGTGAATACATATCTCATGGATGTATTTGAATATATATATCGACTGGAAGACATGATTTATCTTATATACTAAATGAAAATACTAGAGTAGGAGAAGGAAAGAGAGAAGGAAGGAAGGAAGGAAAGGAAGGAAGGAAGGAAGGAAGGAAGGGAAGGAAGGAAGGCAATAGTAACCCAGTGACTCTATGACCGACAAATTATTATCTTCCTTCTTCCTCTTCCTCTCTTCTATTCTTCCTTATTTCATCACTCCCCTCTTACTCCCCACTCCTTCTGTCACCTCTTTCATCATCTATTCTCTCCCTCCTCCTCCTCCTCCTCCTCCTCCTCCTCCTCCTCCTCCTCCTCCTCCTCCTCCTCCTCCTCCTCCTCCTCCTCCGTGATAACCTAGATAGAAACAATTTTCCTTTACCTCAAACTACCTCGTTACGTGTTAAGGAGGAGGAAGAGGAGGAGGAGAAGGAGGAGGAGGAGGAGGAGGAGGAGGAGGAGGAGTTTAGCGGAAGTGAAGTCACGAGGTAAAACTATTATATATCCTGATGACCTGAAAAATATAGGGCATTGTATTGTGTGTGTGTGTGTGTGTGTGTGTGTGTGTGTGTGTGTGTGTGTGTGTGTGTGTGTGTGTGTGTGTGTGTGTGTGTGTGTGTGTGTGTGTGTGTGTGTGTGTGTGTGTGTGTGTGTGTGTGTGTGTGTGTGTGTGTGTGTGTGTGTGTGTGTGTGTGTGTGTGTGTGTGTGTTTGTGTGTGTGTGTGTGTGTGTGTGTGTGTGTGTGTGTGTGTGTGTGTGTGTGTGTGTGGTGTGTGTGTGTGTGTGTGTGTGCATTAGAGTAACTGTCTGTGTCTATCTCTCTTTCTCTTCCTCTCTCTCTCTCTCTCTCTCTCTCTCTCTTCTCTCTCTCTCTCTCTCTCTCTCTCTCTCTCTCTCTCTCTCTCTCTCTCTCTCTCTCTCTCTCTCTCTCTCTCTCTCTCTCTCTCTCTCTCTCTCTCTCTCTCTCTCTCTCTCTCTCAAATGTAATGTAATGTAAATGTAGGATCTTATCACGCAACACCATCTCTCTCTCTCCTCCTCCTCCTCCTCCTCCTCCTCCTCCTCCTCCTCCTCCTCCCTCCGTCTGTTTAGGCAAGATAATGACCAGCATCAGAGCCCACCTGTTGCACACACACACACACACACACACACACACACACACACACACACACACACACACACACACACACACACACACACACACACACACACACACACACACACACACACAACACACACACACACACACACACACACCACATGGTTTTTCTTCTTTTTTAAACTGACATATTGAGGATGATACCACCACCCTACCTTCCTCCCCCACCACCACCACCACCACCACCGCCACCACCACCACCACCACCACCTCTGGCCCCGTAACGGTACATAGGTAATAGCAGAGGAAGGCGTAGAGTCAAGAAGTATAGCATAGTAGGCGAGCGGCGTTCTTACGAGACAGACACCAGGCTTGAATCTCTCTTACAAATTATCGCTCATTCTACTTGTAACAGCCGTCTTACACCTAACTCAAGATGAAGTTGAACTATACTACAACCATCTACTTATTAGTGGTCATTCCTCATCACCACAGAAGCTTACACACCCAAGGAGAACGAAGTCAACCCAAGAATTAGTAATAACGAAAGAATTGACAGTCGCCAAGTTTTCAAGCCAAGCAGCGCCACCACCTACTCCTCCCTTCTTACTCTTAACGTCTCTAATGCAATTGTTGTGGCCCTTGTCGCGGCTGCAGGGGCATTTTATTATGGTGGAATACCCTTTGTTAGCATCCGGAGGTCTGTGTCTAGTATATGGGACTCTATGGGTGTGTATAACGTGTTTGAATATGGCTTGGCTGATCTGTGGGACTCTGGGTTGTCTGATGCTGTTACTGCACTCACCCCGGTAGTGCAAGAAGCTCTACGTGTCTACAGTGAGAGCTACTCGTAGTAGGTGAGTGTGTGTGTGTGTGTGTGTGTGTGTGTGTGTGTGTGTGTGTGTGTGTGTGTGTGTGTGTGTGTGTGTGTGTGTGTGTGTGTGTGTGTGTGTGTGTGTGTGTGTGTGTGTGTGTGTGTGTGTGTGTGTGTGTGTGTGTGTGTGTGTGTTTTATTATATTTATTTCTTTTTTTGTGTGTGCATTATCTTATCTAAACATTTTTCTTTGATTTCTGTGTTTTATTTCCTTTCTCTTTCTTTCTATTTTTATTTTATTTTCCTTTTCTTTCTTCCTTCCTTCCCTCCTTTCTTTTTCCCAATTATTGTATTTTTTTTCTCCTTTTCGTTTTTTTTTTTTCTAATTTATACGAGTGAGTATGTTTCCTCGGGCTGGAAATAGAATCTTGAAAAGCAAAATGTCAATTAATAAACCGTAATATTTCAAAGCAAGTATAATTAATTAACTTTAACTCAGACCCCCGTAAAAAAAATAAAATTGAAAATGGCATAGAAAACGTAAAGGTATCAAAAATTAGTCATAAGTCATAATATAAGACCATATAGGGAAGGAAAATAGTCTTTATTGACATATACCACAGAGTCGAAAATATTGGAGTAAAAAATTTCACACGAAAATCAAATATATTATGATTATTTTTGACACCAGAAAAAGGAGTGAAAAAAAAAGTTAGTCTGTTTCAGAAAATAAATGTGTGTGTGTGTGTGTGTGTGTGTGTGTGTGTGTGTGTGTGTGTGTGTGTGTGTGTGTGTGTGTGTGTGTGTGTGTGTGTGTGTGTGTGTGTGTGTGTGTGTGTGTGTGTGTGTGTGTGTGTGTGTGTGTGTGTGTGTGTGTGTGTGTGTGGAGGGACGAAAGGCTGTACTTGGTCCCATGAGCCAAGTATCGCAGGAGTAAATAACTCAATTTTAGCTCATAGTTCCTTTGTATCTGTTTGACCTAAATTGACCTAATTCCTCTCTCTCTCTCTCTCTCTCTTTTTTTTTTCTCTCTCTCCTCTCTCTCTCTCTCATACACCTTTACCTGTATATATATTAAACCTTCCCATCCAATCAGCTCCTCGTTACCTTCGCCTTACCTGACACACCTCCAAGCTGATTAAATTTTTCCTTAGTATAATATTCTAAGTCAATAGTAAAAAAATCTAGTTGAAATTCGCGCCATATTCCTGTTATATTACTATCACTACCACTAAAATCAGCGTAATATTATGAAAGTGAAAATATATTAGTTTTTTGTTTAATATATATAAAAAATAAAATATGTAATAATAATATTTAAAAAAAAAAATATACCGCTAACCACTTCCTCGCCACTAATATTATATAACAAACTCACGTAAAAAAAATATATTAAAACTAAAAAAATATATATTTCCTCCCAAAATTGACTTAAATAATAAAAAAAAAAGATTAAACCACAAACAAACATAACAGTAAAACTTAAAACAAAAACACACACTGACCCCCAAACACACACACACACACACACACACACTCACACACACACACACACCACACACACACACACACACACACACACACAAACACAAACACACACCCAATAGCCTGCAGCAAGGGGTCACGTCAGTAAGGCAAGGCAAGGGAAGGCAATATAAATAATAGTTCTTCCGCCTTCATAACGGTACACCGCCCTAGACACATTGCATTTTAACTCACCGCAAAAGTCTCCTCGCGTGAGACTCCGTGACCGACATCAGCGAGCTTAAAAATGCGACAGGTAGTGGTGGTGGTTGAAGATAGTGATGGTGGTTGAGGGTAGAGATGGTGGTGGTTGAGGGTGGTGATGGTGGTGGTTGAGGGTGGTGGTGGTGGTTGAAGGTAGTGGTGGTAGGTTAACCCTCTGTAGTATATTAATGAGGTGAAGACGTCTATGTCAGGTGGTGTGTGGGCGCCTCTCTCATATTTCCTTACCCCCCCCATCTCTCTCTCTCTCTCTCTCTCTCTCTCTCTCTCTCTCTCTCTCTCTCTCTCTCTCTCTCTCTCTCTCTCTCTCTCTCGGTCGCTCACTTCCCGCCCTTAAGGCATATTAGCATCGGGGGGAGGAGGAGGAGGAGGAGGAGGAGGAGGAGGAGGAGGAGGAGGAGGAGGAGGAGGAGGAGGAGGAGGAGAGGAGGAGGAGGAGTAATAGTAGCAGTAATAATAATAATAATAATAATAGTAATAATAATAATAATAATAATAATAATAATAATAATAATGATAACACCTGACTGTATTCTAATTATTTTTTCTCTTATTACAGGTGAGTGAGGAGGGAGCGCCGCCCCCCCAGGTAACCCCCCCCGCCCCCCCCAACCTGTCCTTCACAGGTATATGCAAAAAGTTACCTGCAAATATTAGTAGTTATGCTTCTAGTTTACCTGAATGCATTAATTATTTACCTGTTAACTATTTTAGAATTATTTAGGATATTGTTATTTAATATATATGATAGAATGAAAGAGAAAAAAAAGACGGTCGGGTGAAATATGTTGTGCCTCAAATTATTGTAATATATGAATGTTATTATTTTTTTTTTTAATTAACTATAAAACACTTTAGTTCCTCTTTCTAACACATGATTTCCCTCCAAACACATTATTTCCCTTCTAAACACCTGAGTTCCATTCCTCCAGCCAAACACGTATTTTAGTGTCGTGGGAATACACAGATGCAACAGTTTTTCCTCCAACTATCTGTTTCATTATCAATTTACTTATTTATTGTAATGTAATAAATGTGAATTATTATATTTGTTTACGTGAATTGTTATGCATTATATTATATTTTTTTGTTTGATTTTTTTTTGAGATGTAAATATATATTACTACAAGTGATATATTATAAGGTGACAAACTAATCGATTATCTTTGAAAATTAATACATCAAGTTTATTATAATATATTCAAATGTTTTGATATATTTCATACGATTAAAAATATGTTTGTGTTCAATGTGTCGAGTTATATTTTATTTGTTATTTCTGGTTCGTATTGACATTGATATTTGCATCATAATGGTAAGAATAAATGAATTAATGGTTATATATAATTATTCCTCTGTGTATGTACTTGGTAAAAACTGCATTCATTATTTTTTTTCTTCCTTACTAAAATAAAACAATGCATTGGTGATAATAATAATTTTCCATTTTTATCTTTTATAAAATATGCAAGTGATATTTAGATTAAGATTACAGGAAGAAAAAATAAATACTTATATTATAGAAAAAGTTAATATTAGAATTGAAGAAAAAAAGATTATTAATAAGACTATAGAAAAAAATGACTTAACTTACCTAGACGGAGGTTGATGAGGTACTGAGAGGAGCAGGTGAGGTGATGAAGGCCAGGTGAGGGTGGGAGGCGACAGGTGTGATGCTAAGCTAATCATCTCACCTGTTCAATTTACCTGAGCCACGAAATTGACGATATAAGTAAAGATAATGTGATATGAATTGATAGGAATGTTTTTTTTTTTCTCTCCTCTCTCTCTCTCTCTCTCTCTCTCTCTCTCTCTCTCTCTCTCTCTCTCTCTCTCTCTTCTCTCTCTCTCTCTCTCTCTCTCTCTCTCTCTCTCTCTCTCTCTCTCTCTCTCTCTCTCTCTCTCTCTCTCTCTAATTAAGTAACTATTGTCAACGCCCTACTTTTTATTTGACTTTTCATTGTTATTGCTGCTGCTGCGTGTGTGTGTGTGTGTGTGTGTGTGTGTGTGTGTGTGTGTGTGTGTGTGTGTGTGTGTGTGTGTGTGTGTGTGTGTGTGTGTGTGTGTGTGTGTGTGCGGGCGCGCGCATGCCTTTGTTCTCTGTCTGTCTGTATGTATGTCTATTTACATAAAGCAAATATGCATTGAGATATATAGATAATAGAGAGAGAGAGAGAGAGAGAGAGAGAGAGAGAGAGAGAGAGAGAGAGAGAGAGAGAGAGAGAGAGAGAGAGAGAGAGAGAGAGAGAGTGTGTGAGAGAGAGAGTCAGATGTTTAAACAATTTCTATGTTAATGGCTTGAATAATTAGCTGTATACTACTGACCTCAAATTGCGAGTGAGTGTTTGAAAAATGGTCTATTATACAAACTAACGGTAGTAGTAGTAGTAGTAGTAGTAGTAGTAGTAGTAGTAGTATAGTAGTAGTAGTAGTAGTAGTAGTAGTAGTAGTAGTAGTAGTAAATATTTATTAACCCCTTATTCAACATGGGTGAAATGTTAGTTATTTATCCATTTATTTATTTATCTTATTTATGTTATTTGAAAACCGATAAAGGAAAACAGGATTGGAATTTGAAATGGT
>JAXIVD010006230.1:2500-15000 GCA_036785275.1 Cancer borealis
TGACCAATGCGCAGACGAGCTAAGGCTGCCTGCAAACGACGTTCTCGTATGTTAGAATAATGGATAAGACGCAGTCCTTGTAACTTCACCCATTTTCAAGGTGGCACCATGAGCATCCCACCGCTCCTGCCAAATAGCAATGATCGCCTCCCGAATCGCCGGAAACACGTCCGTACACGGAACTGGGTTAAGGGTGGCAGCCCTACCTGCCGCCTCCATAGCTAGCCTATCAGCCCGTTCGTTCCCGGGCACGCCAACGTGGCCCGGCACGCAACAGAACCCAACACAATATCCCCGGTTGCTGAGTAGAAAGAGCAACGACTTCAGCTCAGTTGCACCATTTATGGTGTCCTCAAAGCCTATGTGTCCGAAGACCTGCCCCAACGGGCTCAGGGATGTGTCCAGCCCTCGATTCGATCGAGGAAGCTGGACTCCCCTGAGCCATGGGGGCAATGACTTCAGCCAAGTCGCACCAATCTTGGTGACCCGCTAAGCTAACTCCAGAGGGCTCTGAATAGCTCAGCTGGCCATCGTGCCAGCAAACATCAAACAACAACAACAACAAGCTGAGTAGATACAGCCACACAAGTGCTAAACTTACTAAAATTAAAGAATAAATAAAAGGAGTAGAGGAGTTCAGCGCAGAAAGTACGCTACGAGAATCACTAAACATAACAAAAAAGTTGACTGGAAGTGTAAAAATAGTTCTTAAAGCGAGCACTATCGCCGACAGCTCAGCAGTGAAAACAGAAGCGACGGCCGGAAGACTACCCCCCCCACCCCCGACAGAAAGAGGGAAACACAACACCAAATTCAACACCGGTATCAGACTTAGAACCATCAGTAAAAACTGAAACGGAGTCTGAATGAGAAGAACAGTGCTCTAAAAATAACGCACGGGACGCATATGCCGGCAAATCCTTCTTACCCTCGAAAATAGGGGTACACACGGACACACCGGGAAACTACCAGTACCCAACCTTAGGCAACCGATAAGGGCAGACGGGAGCAGAAGGAACCGATAACGCCGACAAGACAAACGCAGCCAGAAACCCAAAAGGTTTGGGGAGACTAGGGCGGGTGGCATATGCAGGTGAACGGGAATCCCGCAAGATTGACCCGCAGGGAACTGAGTCAGGAAGGCGTTGGGTCCGGAACTAACACCGAAGCAACGAGGATTGGCGACGGAAATCTACAGACAGGACGCCAGCATCCACAAGGAGACTAGGGATCGGGGAAGATCTAAAGGCACCCGTAGCCAAGCGGATCCCGGCATGGTGCACGAAATCCAACACACGTAGGTGGGCCTTCGTGGCAGACGAGTAGACCTCAGCCATACTCCAACTTGGAAAGGATAAGTGTCCTGTGGAGGAGGAGGTGTCCCTATCCGCACCCCAAGAAGTATGAGCCAAAACCCGAAGGAGGGATCAGGCATTCTGACAAGCCGCTTTAACGGAACAAAGATGAGGAACCCAAGTAAGACGGCTGTCGAAGAGAAGACCAAGATAGCGAGTGATCTCCTCACATGAGATGCGCCTATGTGCGAGATAGAGATCAGGGTCTGGATGAACACCGCGGAGGCGGCAAACGTGCATGGCTACTGTCTTCGAGGCTGAGAACCGGAAACCGCGTTCAGAAGGCCAACGGGAAATTCTGTTAATTGAAAGTTGGAGTTTCCGTTCAATCAGAGGCATCCGTGCAGCTGAGAAGGAAATGGAGAGGTCGTCCACATAGAGACAACTATGAACACCATCAGGAAGGACACTAATAACACCATCCTTAAGCGCACAAGCCTCTGAGGGTATACTCCCCACGCGAACCCGTAAAAGACGATCTGATAAAAATAGCTTGATAAAAATAAGGAGGCGAGAATGATGACCAAACGCAGAGACTAAGTAAAATAACATGGCACTAAGCCGTGTCATACGCCTTTTCCAAATCAAAGAACACTATTACGTGGTGGTGATTATTTGCAAATGCCGCGCAAATAGACGAGTCCAAAGATAAAAGAGCATCGCACCTTTCGAAAACCGTACTGCACCGGGGTCAAGAAATTCTCGCTCTCCATGTATCACATCAGCCGCACGTTTACCATCTTCTCTAGCACCTTGCAGATGCATGAAGTCAAAGAAATAGGATGGTAGTTAGTGGCTTGTAAATGACCATTTCCAGGCTTCGGGATGGGAAGGACTACGGCCACACTCCAAGCAGAAGGAAAATCACCGGTACGCCAAATAAAATTGTAAAGACCCAATAAAAAATTTTAAGCACTATCAGACATGTGTCGCAAGAAAGCATAAGGGATGTCATCGGGACCCGGAGACGAATCACAGCACTGGGATAAAGCCGTCATTAGTTCGCCGGGAGAGAACGGGACATTATAGGACTCCCCGCCAGGGGAGGCAAATGTCCACGTCCACAGCCTCCAAACCCTGGCGATGCCGAGCCTATGGTGCAGTAGGATCCCTCCGAGAGACTAGAGAAGTGGCCGGCAAACGGGTCAGCAACAGTTTTAGGATCTGCCACCTTCTCCCAAGCATGGGACAGGATCGGAGGAGGAGGAGGAGGAGAAAACTTTCCAGAGATCTTACGGACTTTGTTAAAGACTGCCGTGAGAGGAGTTCGAAAGGTGATGGAAGATAGATAAACCCTCCAAGAACGTCGCTGAGTCTCCTTTAGAATGCGTCGCGCTCGAGCACGGGCTCGCCGAAAAGCCTCCAAGCACAGAGGGTCTCCACGGTGGCGGCAAAGTCTCGAAAAAGCAGACCGTTTTTCTCTCACAGCAGCAGTGCAATCTGCGTTCCACCAGGGAACGGGTCGCTTGGGAAAATGTCTTGGGGACGGACTGAAGGGCCGCAGAGTGCAAAACATCTATAAAATAGGCAGCGGCATCGTTACAAGTATCAAAATCAGCCAACGGACGAACAGATGAGGTAAGATCCGTAAAACGCTGCCAATCCGACCGATCTAAGCGCCAACGAGGAGGGCGCGACCGCGGTTCAGAATCCACAGATTCTAATAACATCGGAAAGTGGTCACTACCGTACAAATCTGGTAGGACCGGCCAGATAAAATCAATAAGAGAATTAGAAGTACAAACGGAAAGATCAATAGAAGTAAAAGTCCCCGTCTGACTATGAAAGTGTGTTGCATCACCAGTGTTTAAAAGTTCCAAGCCCTCATCCTCAATAAAAGAAGCAATTAAAATCCCGCGAGGGTTGGAAGTACCACCATCCCACAAAGGGTGGCGACCGTTATAATCCCCCAACACGAGGAAAGGAGAGAAAAGAACACGCGCTAGGTCATCAAGATCTGGCCTTACGACAGGAACACCAGGAGGGAGATAAAGGCTACATAATGTATAAAATCTGCCAAGGAAAACCTTGACAGCAACAGCCTGCAGCGGGGTGTGAAGCTGCTGGGGAACAAAAGGGACATCAGAGCGAACGAAGATAGCGGTGCCACCGTGGTGGCCCTGACCAGGAATAGGGATACTGAAGAAGGCACGATACCCGGGAGGACTTGAGTGAGTGAAGTCCCCGAGCATTGTCTCCTGTAAACAAAGACAGGCAGGAGAAAACCTGGAAACCAAAACTCGGAAGTTCCTCCCAAGAGGCCTGGAGACCTCTACAATTCCATTGGAGGATCCGGAAAACTATTATTTAGAGTTTTGTGGCGGGCGAATCCCTGTGAGGGACCCCCCTTTACCCTTTACTTTACCGACCTGACTGGGAACAGTAATACGGCGAGTACTGGAAAGGCCAGAAGCCCTGCAAGAAGGGTAACCGGGATACGAGGAGAAGAGTCGGACTGAAGGGTCGGGGCTTTTGAACGGGTATCCACCTTGGCAGGGGGCCCGTGCTACCCACACACTCCGCACCACTAGAGCCAGAATGCCTCGGTGAGATGGAACTAACAGGAAGACGGTCACGGCTCACAGAAGTCACGGAATCTTGGGACGCAGAACGACCCAATTGACGAGACAATGCGCCTTCGACCAACGGCGTATCTTGGGAAACATCCATACCTGCCATTGCATGAATATCAGCAACAACACGATTAAGGGAAGAAGACCGCTCCAAAGAACGGACAGAATCGACCGCAGAAGTTGACGAGGCTCCATTAGCAGTTCTCACACGAATGGAAGGACCGATAGAAACTTTAGACGGGGGCACATTCAACAGGTCAACCGAATCCGTGGAGCTATGGTGGCGTTTACTAGCAGCCCTGCTGGATCTCCCGCGCCCCGGACTCCGAGGCGCTTGAACAGGTGGGGTAGGGTGCGATTCTGTCCTAGCGGAAAAAGATACATCACAAACCGCAGGGACACAGTCATCAGTCTCGTTGAGGACAGAAAACTGGTTGCGGACAGGAACCAGAGAGGAGACAGGAGAGTAGGGACTCTTTGGTAGAGAAATTTCAGAATTAGAATCACGGACAGCGGACTGGGACGATAAGCAAGGGCCCAAAGAAGAGGCGTAAGACATAGCCTCACCGCTCTTCCCTTGCCTATAAGCAAGCTCCCTGCGTGCACTGCCAAGACTGATAAAGTTGGTGTTAGCCAGGCGAAAGACGTCTTCCTCAAGGCGATATCGTGGACAATCCCGAGAGCGCAACTGGTGAGCAGCACGGCATAGGAAACAGTAAGGACTGGTGTCACATTTATGCGTGGCGTGGGCGCCGAGAGCAGAGTAACAGCCACAACAAGAAGCCTCATTGCAGTGTTTCCGACTGTGACCAAACGCATAACACCCGTAACACTGAAGTGGCCTATCCACAAATGACTTCAAATGGAGACGAAGATGACCGACGTGAACATAGTCAGGGTGAGAAGAACTGAAGAAGGTGAGGACGATCATGTTGCCCTTCCTCTTTATCTTCCATACTTTCTGCACTGTAGGAGGGCACATGGCATAGATTTCTTCCTCACTGAACTCCCCCAAGTCATAATTGAATATGATACCCCTACTGTAGTTGAACGTCCGGTGGGGTCACACTGAATCGAACATGCAGTCGGGGCCGCACCGAAAATGCAGCAACATCCTGGCCTGCATAAGGTTCTTCGCTCTTATTAAGAGCCCCTTCCCGTAACGGCGGACGTTCTCCCGGGGTATGATGTCGAACTCCTGCTGGAGAAACCGGGAAGCGCGGATATAATTTCCCCGGCCGTTGCGATAGTAGGCAACGAACCACGGGGGGATAGGGGCCTGGCGAACCTCGGGAGAGGCTTCTTCAGCAGCACGTTCAGAGGTGATCGGAACGTAGTCTGAGTCCGATTCAGCCACATTGTCGGAGGACAGAAACTCAACACGAAGACCAGGAATGTCAAACATGTCCACGGCGTCAAGAGCAGCCCTCGCCTCTGCAGCAGTGGCGAAGGTCACATAACACCTGTTCGCAGGGCAGTCGTCGTCGTATATTTGCCGGATCCTAACGACATCTCCGTAGGGTTTCACAACATTGTGAATGGCCCTGTAGGAAAAGTGGCCAAGGAGATCGTGGAGAAGGAGGACATCAAGCCTCCCGGAAACCGGCGTAGCAGAGACACATCGAGGACCGGGTTGAACCGCCTCGAGGGCCTGGTCGCCCACCATTCGAGGGGTTGAAGATGATTTTTTACCCATATGTCAGTATTAAGTAGTAGTTGGCTCCAGGGGCCAAGAGCTACCGCCTACCGGACAGACAAGGGGACCGAGCGCTGGCCGCCGTGAGCGGGGTACCTCGTCCCCCACAGGACTACTCGGTTTAAAAAGCAGCCCCCATGGATCCGAAAGTTTGCCCACGACGGTGCTGAGATCCCCTTCCCGAACGCACTCCGGCCCAGACACCCAACTATCCAACACAGGACGTCCCATAGAGGGCGGCCCTTCTGGCGGGTGGGACTATTGACCCGTACTGGCAGCCTAACTCATGGGAACCATTTAGTCTGGCCCTTCCCTGGCAGACCTTACTAGCATGGAAAACTCTCTCTTCCTACAATGGGGGAGAGCAGGGGTTGAAACCCCTTCTAGCATAGCTCTCCAGGTACTTCGGGCACGCAAGCCCTCCCACCACGACAAGGCGGCTCCCGCTAGGGGGGTCTGTCTGTCTGTCTGTCTGTCTCTATATCTGTCTGTCTGTCTGTCTGTCTGTCTGTCTGTCTCTATGTCTGTCTGTCTGTCTGTCTGTCTGTCTGTCTGTCTGTCTGTCTCTCTCTCTCTCTCTCACAGACACACACACACACACACACACACACACACACACACACACACACACACACACACACACACACACACACACACACACACACATAATCATACTTATTTATATACAATAGCTGTAGTTACACCGTTTCATCTTCAGTTTATGTTCAAACTTACTCTAGCTCTTTACTATATTATTTATATTAGATATTTGCCGGTTAATTTGGAGAGATTGACTGATTGTTTGGTTGGAATCGAGGCGCCACAACAAATAGATAATTTAGAGAGAGCTAACGTAACAAACCACATAACGTTACAGCTTGAAAGGTTGATGTTGATAAAGACACGATTCATTACTTTACTGTGGCGCCATATTGACTAGAAAACAGGTCGGAATAACTTGTCTGCTTGCTGGTGTACAGGAAGAGTTGTTATGAAGACCACGAAGCCAGCACACACTAGAATATTGTCTCTCAAAATTTTGGGATGAGTAGACTTTTTTAGAAATGTGTACATAAATATTCAAAGGGTGTTCATGCCTTATCCAGATCAGCTATTAGAAAAATATAATGATAATATTGATGATAATAATAATAGTGATAATAACGTTAATAATAATAATAATAATAATAATAATAATAATAATAATAAAAATAATAAAAATAATAATAATAACAATTAAAAAAAAAAAAAAAAAAAAAAAAAAAAAAAAAAAATAATAATAATAATAATAATAATGTTTGTGTCAAGTGGATATCTTATTCCTAAGCAGATACTTATAGAAATACTATATTGAATAATTTACACAGGAGCCCTGGGGAGAGACCAACAGTATAGCATTCTTTGCTATATCTGCTTTTTGCTCCAGGGCACCTAAGACCGACCAAAGAAAAGATCAGAGGCCTTAGCGGGAAAAAAAACTCATTAAAATTCTTCTTACAAGCAGCAACAAGTCATTAACTTTCTTCGTATATGTTATATAAGATTTATCTCCCAACGTTTGGGTACGAGAGATGGAGTGGGTGAGGGTGGAAGTAGTAGATACCATAACGACCTTCTTTATGTAGTAGCAGATGACGAAATGTTCGGATCTGCAAGGGCATCATTTGTATTAACCTATGCTTGTGGGGACTGATGTGATGCCTTGCAGGGAGGAGCACCTGTAGACTTTTCGGACGCTTTCTTGCGGGAGATGGTGGCCAAGATGAGCAGCGGCATGGCTGACCCCGCCAAGGACTATCTTGACATGCCTTCACAAGGGTGAGTGACTAGGATGCACGCTTTGACACCTTTGGCTTAATGATTGTTGATTCAGGCTTGACCAAAATAATCTGACTGACAGCGTTTATTTGGGAGACATTATTTCATTTAACAAATATGGTTCTATAGCTTCTGGTAACTGTTTTACTGCATATATCGCAGTAAAACATATCTATACAATTAATATAACAACTTGGGAATCACATGAAAAGCTTAAGCACATGGCCAGAAATTTTTTAGGACTCTCCATGCAACACAGGATAATCCTATTTCAAAATCAAATTAGTTTCTGGCCACTATTAACAAATCCTAATTTTAAGATGATGCACAGTGAGGCAGGCAATCAATATTTATATTCTCGCTCTGGTATTTTAGTGGTATCTTAAAGGAAATAGAGGCACACACACACACACACACACACACACACACACACACACACACACACACACACACACACACACACACACATACACATACATATACACATACACATACACACACACACACACGCACACACACACGCACACACATACACACACACACACACATACACATACACATACACACACACACACACACACACACACACACACACACACACACATACACACATACACACACACACACACACACACACACACACACACACACACACACACACACATAAATACACACAGCTCCCGTAATTCAGTGGTTAACGTCCCCGCCTTTCAATCGGAAAAACGTGGGTTCGAACCCCGCTCAGGTCGCTAAGGAATTTTCACTGACAGGAGGGGTGATGTATGAAAAGTCTCAGCCTTACCCATAGATCTAATCTATGAGCTCTGAGCTCCTTTGGAGAGAGTAATGGCTGACGGTCACGAGCCCAGCGCGTGATCCTCCAGACTAAGGTGAATGAATAACACACACACACACACACACACACACACACACACACACACACACACACACACACACACACACACACACACACACACACACACACACAGATCAGCAGCAGACTGTGACAGTGAATACAGTGAATACAGTGAATACACACACACACACACACACACATACACACACACACACACACACACACACACACACACACACACACACACACACACACACACACACACACACACACACACACATGATCTTCGTGTCTAAAATAATTCGGAAATAAATTGATTATGACTTATTTCCCAAAAAATTAAATATGAAATAATACTGCACAGAAAACAGTAATCAGTTAATTAAGCAAAACTAATACAAAGGTGGAGGCTCGCACTATTAAAGTATCACTTTAGTGAAGAACTCTCGTGTATAATACAAGAGCAGTTATTAGTTTGTTGTGAACGGATCACCCGTACTAACTGGCTCAGAATGGAAGGTGCAGAGGTTTGTGACCCTAAGACAACATGTTATTAAGGACGTCCCAACATGCCCTGAGACATCTCCGTCAGAACGTGGTAGCATAATGTTGAAATATATAAATACAACAATATCTTTGTATGTTAGTAACTTCATTGAAACGTCAACAATTCTACAAATATTCCTGTATAAATGTATTCAAACATGCTGCTAACAACGTTGCCACCGATATCGATGTGAAGACCACACATTTTAAGCACAATGCTGCAGCCTGCCGTCCACAACCTGCATTTAAATTTTGCACCGATGCCAAGGAAAGTGATTGCTTGTAACTTTCCTTAGACTATTGCTGCCTGAAACTTTGCTGTCTTCAAATTCTCCGTAGAGTTCCTGAGTTGTTCTGACGTTCTCAAATTAAGTTTGTGGAATCAATTCTTAATTTGATTTTTTCTAAACTTGATTTGTAGGTGTTGTAAAGATCAACACGACCAGCAGAAAGCTACATAAACCAAGACCTCTCCTTTCTATTCCCGCAGCCTGACCCGATCACTGGCGGAAGGCATTTCCCCAAGAGCCATGAAGGACATGCCTGATCTATCAATTCCTTTGGATTACGACGCTTTAGAACACAGCCCCTCCATCCGGGATCAAGAGTATCTCTCCCACTCCTCTTTGCTCGGCAGCATCCTCGGCAATTATGGTAAGGAAATATACGTGTATGAAACAGCTGTACAACAATATAACTACTAACGCTCACTCTTTTATGTATTTGAAGCGAGAAATGAACCACAACAAAGAAGCAATGAGATATACAGCATAGATGAATTTAGTTAGTGAGTGACATTGAAGTCTTAGCCAGATGGTAGAAAATTCTGAAGATTCAAGATTTTGGGCACGAGAACAAGTAATATCGTTACGCAAATATGCGCAACAGCCAGCTTAGGATTGGAAATGAGGATAGAGAAAGTAGGAGGGAACAAAGAAGGGGCTGCTGTCAGTAGTTACAGACAACTGTGTTTCAGTTAGGAAGAGAAGGTAAGGTTTAGTGATGGGTGAATAGACTATTATAGCTGTTTTATTACATTTATCTCAACATTATAAGAAATTGGGTGTTAAAACTGAGGAATAATGTCACAAAAAGTTAACGAACAACATTTTGATAACCAGCACGAAAGAATTTTAGGAAATGAGTGACTTATCAAGATAAATAAACCTGCCCTAAAACAACCTGATCCAGGTGTGCTTTATACAATGCATGTGCATTGAAGCACCATCAGGGTCATGACAAATGCAGGATAAAGTCTGGGAGTATTCAATGTCCCATAGCAGAGGTGGCCAAAGTAGGCTCAAGGCAGCAGTTTTCATAAGACTAGTCCTGATGTCAATCCTGCCGGGTTCTTTAAGTCGGGGCCTTGTATATTTTGAGTCTAATGGAGGATGATTAGCTATCCAATGTGACGAAAAAGGCTAGAGGTAGAAATGAGGTGTATAAGTTATACTGGTCGATGCATGAGTGGTGTTTGTCTCAAGAAGGAGCCACAGGCGTCTCCAGTCGACTTAACATTGAACATTACCTTAGTTTTCGTTATAATTATCTTTAAACCAAGTCTTTGGAATTCTCTGTACAAATGTAAAATTATCTGTTGTAGGTAAATTTTTACTCTTAAACTAATATCAAAACCATAAAAAGAATATTTATTTAATCCATAATAACGAATATCATATGAATTCAACCGGTAATGTATTTGCTTTAACTTTTACAGAAACCACGAATTCGAGTTGTATTTTATCATGAATTAGTTCTAAATAAGGAAACGATGAGATTCTCTTGAAAAAACATCTTCCCGCTGATGCGTCGTAACTTTGATACTCGCCATGTTATCACGGCGTCAAAGTAACTAACCGCGATGTTTATTATTCACTTCCATCACTGTCACTGTTCAACCAAAGTGAGTGGTGGCCGACAGTGGCCGAGCAACGACTTTGATGGTCATTTCAAAATTATACCAAACACCACGCAAAACCTATGCTTATCTATTTATTGTTCATGGTTTCTAAAAGTGAATAGTATCCACATTTTATAATGAGCCAGAAACTAAACAGAAAACATCAGTAATAACGCCTGCAGATAACCAGTTTACTGTTACGTTCTATTAGTGTAAGAAATTTATTTCATAGAATATTTTCGTTTACTTATATAGAACTTAATCATAAGGAGATTAAATCATTCCACCGAGCTAGATAGCTATTAGAATATATAGCACTGCTAGGGGTAACGAGAGAGCGTTATCCCTCTTATCAAGGTGTCGTGAGCCAGGATTGAGCTCAACCTATGGACGAGAACTTTATCAGCGCCACCCGGACCCATCACTCATAAGGAAATAAACTCGAATTGGTGGTTGGTGTAGAATTAGAAATGTACCCATATTATCATAAGTGGAGAATGGCTTCTATGCTGACCAATTGGGGAGATGTCTCGCAAGCACCCCTAACTTATGGCCGTGATGTCATTGACCAACTCACAAGGATCTAACTACTGATTGCAACACAAAACAACCAATCCAAGAGTCAAACTCTTGCGTAAAATTATAAGATACCACTGGATTAGCCATGAGTCAAACCATTGATTGCTGCATAAGACTGAATTCAGACCTCTAACCTGCATCGAGCATGGACGTCAACTCCTGCTGTATGGGAATGTGACACACTTCCCGAAAATCAATATTCCTTAACGAGTTGTTAGAGACAACCCGAGTGGAAAAGATCGAGGCAATTCAACAAGCTGATGATAAATTTGTGCCCACATGAACGCTCGGCCAGGAAAACCTTGTGACGGGTGAATAAAACAATGTTCCCGCAATGCGTGCTCCTTGTTGATGGTGTACAGCTTGAGACGTGCTAAGCTGTGGCGAGCATAGCAGACAGTGACATCACTGCCAGTAGACTCCAGTAACAACAACACTTCCAACAAATTACTTTTACATTCTTCTTTTTGCTTTCCCTTCTTTCTTCCCTTTCAGTGATACACGATACCTCTTTAATTCCTCTGTCTTGATCTCCAAAGTAAGCCCACGAGAAGGCCACGCACGGGAATTCTACTGCAAAAAAGTTGAGAAAGATCATCGTGCCTCGTCAACTGTTTCGGCCGCTGCTTACTCAACTGGTACTGTGTTGACTGGCTTCGGTACCAAATGATGTTTATGCCCCTCTGCTACAAAAATTATCCGTGAATGAATACTTGATATTCATACGTCGTTCTATGTATACTGTACATAATTTTGAGGGTAAAGGACTAGCCAAATAAGTTTTTTTTTCTTCACAATAACCTTTAATTGGTTCACGCGGGAGTATTTGAGTCCTAAAGCGAGGGAGATTTAAATGATGTCATTCATTTTCGCCATGTGACAGTCAGTCAATTTCCTAAACGACATTCAAGCTAATTTTGTCTTAACATAATTTAACAATTTCATCCCGAAGTTTCTCCAAAGGCAACACTAAATACCCAGTACCATAGTGACGTTATGTTGTGTGAAGCTCCTCTTCTCAGTGGTCCTCACATCACCAGTGTTCACTGCAAGACCTTTTGTCATGATACTTTGAAAACTCAGCATAAAAGTACAATAGACATTCCCGTAAAAACACACAGGGGGAAAGCAGCAAGTCAGCGTGAATGAACTAGATATCTACAGCCACCACGCGAGA
>JAXIVD010006231.1:2500-24961 GCA_036785275.1 Cancer borealis
TCATGTAAATAACAAACATTATTGTTCCAAGGGTGTTCTCCATATGGTACCTAGTACTACAATCTACATGCAGTGATTGAGATTCACAGAATATAAATAATTTTCATGAATGATATATGTAATTCAGCGGCATAACTGTTTGAGGTGATCTGAACAAGTTTCTCAGGTTGAATTTGCAATGCATTACAAAGGTAAAGAGATATCGAGTGGGTCATGAAACGAATCTTTACCCTAAAATGTTCCGTAAATATTAAGAAGTACACCGGTCTCAATATTGAGAAGTACATCTATCACACAGTGTTGGAAGAAACCATCTTTTCTGATAGGCTTTGATGTGTTATGAATGAATCTGATCGTTGTTCTCGTTGCAAATCATTATTTTTTTTTCATGTCCCCTCCTCCCCCGTGACAAGTAATGATTTGCGATAAACACTTCCAAAGCTATTGTGTGGCTGAGCTGGGTAACCAGTGCTTGTATTGTGTGGCTGACTTGGTGTACAACCAAGGAATGTATTTCTGTATTGTATTCTAGTGTACAGTGCTACCTACAGTATGGGGCTCAGTGATATTGACAGTGGGACAATCAACAACTTAATTCTCACCTTCTGAATCTCCTCTTCGTTAAGTTTTCTCTCAAGCACCTTGAGGTGGTCAATCTGTCGTAGTTTCTTTCTAAGTTTCCGGATGACTTTGTCCGGAGAATTGGCAGGAGTTTCATCCATCATTGACGTTGAAGGTTGACTGTCACACAATACATCAGCTGCGAGACAGTGCATCAGCAGCTTCACCCATCTTTACGGGGTAACAATTACTGTACCTAGCTTTCATGCTGCCATGATATATCATATGTATATCAATAAATTTTCAATTCTATTGTGAGATCTATAATGACCCGACTCTGTGTATGGTGACCAATGTGTAATGCCCGAAATGGGGAGGACTGTACAAGACTTGAAGATTTCGGGCATTACAAATGGGCAAACCTCCACATAAGAACATAAGAAATGGGGAGACTGCAAGAGGCCAGTTAAATGACCTACAGGAGGCAGCTCCTTGTCCCCCACCCTTGGAATAATCCAATATTTAGCCATCCCACCTGTCATCCCTATCCATACTCTGATTCAACCATCTTTTAAAGCTACCTATTGACTGCTAGTGCTGGCACAGAATCGTATCCTCATATCAAGTGGGAACTAATGAAGTAGGCACAGACCAGTAGGGCTCATACTGCAACTGTTGTTCAGGAGAGATTCGATTCTCATTTACATCGGAACAGAGCGTTCCACCGACCACCAATACCCTGACAGCCAACAGCTGCAGCCCCCCACCAGTCTGAGCCATTGGAATAATCCAATACTTAGCCATCCCACCTGCCATCCCTATCCATACTCTGATTCAACCGTCTTTTAAAGCTATCTATTGACTCAGCACTTACTACGTATCTACACAGCCTATTTCAATCGTTCACCACTCTGTTAGTGAACCAATATCTACCTATGTCTGTCCTGAATCTAAGTTTTTCTAGCTTGTACCCATTTCCACGTGTCCTATCCTGACTACTAAATTCTAAAACCTGATCAATGTTTCCCTTATTAATTCATTTTACCCATTTGAAAACCTTAATCATATCCTCTCTTGCAAGAGAGGATATGATTGAGAGAAGGAGGGCATGCCCTCCTTCTCTCTAGAGAGTGGAGATTAAGACGTTTTAACCTATCTTTGTAGGGTAAATTTCTCAGCCCCTGAATCATCTTTGTCATTCTTCTCTAGACTACCTCCAAGGAGCCTATATCCTTCCTATAATAAGGGGACCAAAATTGAGCTGCATAATCTAGGTGGGGTCTAACTAGCGCTAAATACTATCTCAGAATGACCTCAGAACTCCTATTTGTCACACACCTACTAATAAATCCCAGTACCTTGTTGGCCCTATTTCTAGCTATAATACACTTCCCTGGGGCGCAAGTCACTGCTTATTTGAACTCCTAAGTCCCTCACACTATATGATCTTCCTAAGGTATTGTCATTTAATGTGTAGTCTACAGGCCTATTACCTTTACCTACGCTCATAATGCTGCACTTGTTAACATTAAACTGCATCTGCCATTTCTCTGACCACTCGTACAGCCTATCTAAGTAACCCTGCAGCATCCTAGTATCATCTAAATTCTTTACCGGTCTTCTTATCTTTGTGTCATCGGCAAATTTACTGATATCACTGTTTATTCCTGTCTCTAAATCATTTATATAAATTATGAATAACAACGGTCCTAGTACTGATCCCTGTGGTACCCCACTAGTGACATTACCCCATTCTGATTTCTTCCCATTAATCTGTACCCTCTGTTCCCTACTAGTAAGCCATCCCCTAATCCATTCTAGTACCTTCCCACCTATGACATGAGCCTTGACTTTACTTAACAGTCTCCTATGGGGTACTCTGTCAAAGGTTTTACTGAAGTCCAAATAACCTATATCATACTCGTCCACCATATCTATGGTTTCAAAACCATGTTGACTATGTCTAATTTGCTTGTATTCATCTAAATGTTTTCTAATTGCCCTTGCTATGATAGCTTCTAACATCTTGCCTACCACTAATGTTAAACTGATTGGGCGGTAGTTACTACTTTCTGCCTTATCTCGTTTCTTGAATATAGGAACTACATTTGCTTGCCTCCATAGCCTAGGAACTACTCCTGTGTCTAGGAATTTTCTAAAAGCATCGCAATGGGTTCAACGAGTTCTTCTCTACATTCCTTAAGAATCCTTGGAAAAATGGCGTCCTTCCCTGGAGATTTAGTCTTTTTAAGTCTATCTATTTCCTTGCTAACTACTTCCCTACTTATGACTATTTCGCTTAATTTATCAACCTCTTGTCCCCTAAGGATCTGTACTGGCCCCAGTTCCCTACCTGACTCTTCCTTAGAAAATACGGACAAGAAGTATTTATTTAATTCCTTACTAATTTTCTCACCATTTTCTATCAATCTGCCATCCATTCCTATAAGAGGTCCTATTCTTTCCTCTGTTTTAGCCTTGTACAGCTGATAGAATCCCTTTAGATCCTTCTGGGCATCTCTAGCTATCCTAATCTCATAATTCCTCTTTGCAGTCTTAATATCCTTTTTAACTTTCCTAGCTAGGTCATTATACTGCCCTACTACCTGTACTTCTCCCCTTTTAATTCTCCTATAGAGTCCCCTTTTTAATCCAATTTCCCTTCTAACGCTGATATTCATCCATTTTGGATCATTTCTATTTGACCTAATCCTCCTCTTAGGTATATACTGTTCCTGCCCTGTATGAATTTCCCTAACTATGCTATTATAATGCAATTCTACCTCAATGTTTTGATCCTCCTCTCTGCCTACTCCTATTCCCTCCCAATTTATATCCTGGAGGTGGTGTCTGAGGTCCTGATAATTGGCTTTTCTAAAATCTGTGTTTTGTTCTTCCTCCCTCTTTGCATTAATCTTGAATCTAATTTCATGGTGGTCACTAACATCAAATTTCGCTCCTATCTCAACCTGACTGACCAAAGTTTCATTATTCGTGAAGACCAGATCTAAAATATTTCCCTGTTTCGTTGGTTCCCTTACAAGTTGTATGAAAAAAACATCCTGGACGGCATTTAAGAATGCCTCCGAGCTCCCGTCTTCTGTCATACTATCCCAGTCTATTCTCCTATAATTAAAGTCCCCCATAATGCACACATTATTATACCTAGATGCTCTTGCAAGCTCTTGCATCAGGGGTGCACTAGCTGCATCGTCTAAATCCGGAGGCCTATATATAATCCCTACAACAAACTTTTTCCCTCCTATAATAATGCCAATCCATAATGATTCCGTATTCCTATCTGTTTTTATTGTGGTATTGACATAGCTATTTAATGTGTTTCTAACGTACAGTGTTACACCTCCCCCTCTCCTCCCTTCTCTATCCCTGTGAAAAAAAGTGTACCCATCTATTCCTACTTCAGGTAAGAAATGTTTGCCTGCAATATCTAACCTAGTTTCTGTAATACCTATAATATCTAACTCTTCAACACATGCGATACCTCTAAGTGTGTCTATCTTATTAATTACACTTCTACTGTTTGTATAAAAGACACTAAGTTCATGTACCTCCCTCTCTTTACCCCGTCCTTTGTCACTATTACCCTTGCCTCTATTAATATTTAGTTTCCCTGACTGGACTGCCTAACTGCCCTCTCAAGACACTCACTAAGCTCCTGCACCTCCTTCCTACTGAAGTGTACTCCATCCCTGGCATACAGCTCCTGTCTCTCATAGAACCTGCTCCACTTATCCATAAAACCTACCCTATCCTCCCCACACATCCTCATCAACCTCTCGTTGAGGCCAAGGGCATGTGAGAGCCACCAGCCTCTAACCCCTTGTCTAGGGAGCACCCCTGACACTATACACCTCCTACCACTCTCCTTTATCTCCCTCAGAAGCTCCCTATACCTATCCACTAGCTCCTCTGACCTTATCCTGCCTACATCGTTCACTCCCACGTGAACCACCACTAACGTCTCCTTCCCCGTCCCCTCCACTACCCTCTTGTATCTCTCTACCAGGTCCTGCACTCCGACTCCAGGAAGACAACACGTCATCCTCCTCGCCCTGTCGGCCTCACAGAAAGTTTCATCTAAATACCTAATCCTGGAGTCAACCAGAACTAACATTTCCTGCGACCCTTCTAACCTTTCCCTGTCCTTCCCATCTAACTTCCTCCTCATTATCTTCGCCTTGGGTGTCCTGTCCCCTTCTCCTACTTCTATCACGACCTCTTCCTCCTACTATGTAGCTAACAAGCCAAACTTGTTGCTACACTCTACCTCACACAGGGGAGGAAATTCCACCTCACACAAGGGAGGGCTCACCCTCCTTTTCCCTCCCCTACCCACAACCCTCCAACTATCACCCCCTTGTCTCTGACCTGACGCTTGTCTCTGACCTGACGCTAGCTTCCTATCTTACCTCTAGCATCTGTTGCCTCGTCTGTGCCAACAAAATTTTCAGCTCCTTAACCTCTTCCTCTAAAGCTACATTTCTAGCTAACACTTCACACAACTTACATTCACTTACCATGCATTGTTTCTCCATTCTACAGAAACCACACCTCACCATTTCACCTTCCATACCTGTAACCCCCTCGCCTATATTAAATACCACACACTCAGCCATCTAAATAATTTTTCCCCAAAATGCACACAAAACACAATAAAATACTTGTTATGGTAAAAAATATAGCCTGATATCCCTTGTGTTGACACACAATAACACAATAAAATATTTGTTATGGATAAATACAACTTGGTATCCCTTGTTTGCGCGAGCGAATATCTGCACGTCCTCTTCTGAGCAGGTCAGGCTCACAAGTGAGCAGATCAGGCTCACAAGTGCAGGTCAGACTCACAAGTGAGCAAGTCAGGCTCAGAAAGCTAGCATTCCCTACGAAAGTGTAGTACTCTGGAAGTTGGACTAGCTTCCAAGCTTCCAAGCTACGGGACCGAGAATAGACAGCTCTCAAACCTGACAACACTTCCACCACCTGATGCTGGTTCTCAACATTTCTGAAGGTATTTCTGGAGACTTGGGCTCCCTTCCAATGTGCCCTTCGACTGTATACCTACACCATTCAACACTCCATGCCGCCTGAGGTGCTAACCAAGATCCAGATAAACAGTCTATCTGGATCTTTGTGCTAAATACGTTGCCGAGTGTTTCTGCCGCGCATCTCATCCTCCAGGCGGCTGTTCAGGGAGTTATTAGGTGCCATACCCCAGCTCTGGTAACTGGTGTTTGTTCATATGAGCAGAGCATCGTTGGTGATTTGTTTTTGGCTGATAGTCTACTGATTGCTAAGATTTTCTTGTAAATATATTCGATGACTTTTTTCCCCACAACTCTCTAGAATCATAATATTAGTTGATAGTCACCTCGCCCTAATAGTACACCTCTCACGCTAAACTGGACCTCCGCCCCCTGTTTCTATTTCTCCTACTGTCCTCTTTACAGGGTCTGGCGACAAGTGGGATCTTTTTTATAATCTATTTTTGTTAATACAACTAAATGAATATACACATAAACAGGAAAAAAACACACTTCCTTTTAATTTTTTCTATTCCCCTTTTCATCACCCGTCATTTATATCCAGCCCTCACCTACGCTCCCGTCCAACCAAGGCTTCCTCACACAACTGGTCTGTTCGTAATCTCATCGGCGCCCACAAACCTTCCTATGATTACAACCTTGAGCCACCGTCAATATGAAAGAGGCGCATTGATTGGCTTCACTCATTCTTCCGCTTAATCATCGCGGCAGGTATGGTGCTGAAACGGGATAATGGTAATAATTAATAATGAATACACTAAACACGTAAGCAAGTCCTGTATATAAAGCAGTAAAATATTGTTCTGTGAGGATATGGACTGCACTATTATCATGGGTTCGTTTTTAGATTTTGGTAATCTATTTTTTTGTTTCGTCTTTGTTGGAGAGAACGTCTACCGGTATGTGTGTGTGTGTGTGTGTGTGTGTGTGTGTGTGTGTGTGTGTGTGTGTGTGTGTGTGTGTGTCATTCACTGTCACAGTCTACTGCTGGTCTCTCTCGAGACAGCCGGCCGTCCCCCTATGGAAAGAGCTCAGAGCTCATAGTGACCAATCTTTGGGTTGGACCGAGACCAATCACACACAACACACCGGGACAACGAGGTCACAACCCCTCGACTTACATCCCGTACCTACTCACTGCTAGGTGAACAGAGGCTACACGTGAAAGGAGACTCGCCCAAATATTCTCCGTCCGCCCAGGGGATCGAACCCTGGCCCCTCGGTTGTGAGCCGAGTGCGCTAACCACTACGCTAGCGGACCGTGTGTGTGTGTGTGTGTGTGTGTGTGTGTGTGTGTGTGTGTGTGTGTGTGTGTGTGTGTGTGTGTGTGTGTGTGTGTGTGTGTGTGTGTGTGTGTGTGTGTGTGTGTGTGTGTGTGTCATATCAGCGAAGGAAAAGTTGGAGGAAAGGTGAGATGGTGGGACTGACTATATCCAAGAATTGTAATGGCAAGGCCACAAGTTCTTTGGAGGGAATAACAGAGGCCTTATGATAGCCAATCACACGCCGCCAATCTCATAACAGAACCCTTTTAAAGTCCAAAGACATGCTAACAATCTTAAGACATATATGTTTATCTCCAACGACGGTCATGGATGGATGCCTGACTTTCTCTGGATTAAGTTAAGGCAGGCAGGGGTGCGCGCTCACACACACACACACACACACACACACACACACACACACACACACACACACACACACACACACACACACACACACACACACACACACATGTATCGGCGATTTTATGCCAGCCGTAGCCACCAATTGTATCGGTGATGTTGTAGTTACTCGTATAGCCACCAATTGTGTTGGAATAGATGTGCTTGGTACCGACGTGGTCACCGCGTGGCTTGGAAGAGTAGTGGTAGAGGTAGCGTGGATGATGGAGGTCTTGTTTGAAACACACACGGCTTGATATAGATGATATGTTGAAAACACACTTGATGTAGATTTAGAAATATACAGTGACTATGACCTTAGCCTGCCTTGAGAGAGATAACGACTTGTTGATGATGGTAGCGAGCTGAGAGATGAGCGACTTGTTGATGGTGTCGCCAGGCTGAGAATGATGGTGAGAAGTGGTGGTGTGGGCTCAGCCGCGGTCAGGAAAGGTCGACTCCAGGTGGACTACGCGCCTATGATTGGTCGGGACTGACCCGGGAGAATGACGTCACGGGAACAGAGCTGTGTGATTAGAAGCGGCACGAGATCCTTTATCTGCGAGGGAGATGGAAAGTTCCCTACCCACATACACTCTCTCTCTCGGCTAAAACAATGAATATCTTAAAACTAATTAACAATGAGTACAGATACAGATATGATACACACACACACACACACACACACACACACACACACACACACACACACACACACACACACACACAAACACACACACACACACACACACACACACACACACACACACACACAATGACAACCCTGACTACAGTCACCTACAGGACTTGCTACACAGCCTACAGTCATGGACTACTAATAACAGCGTCACCATCAACTACACCAAAACTACAGTAATGCACATCAACACCTCCTCTGTCTCCGTCCCTCCTCCTGTAGTGTCCGTCTGTGACACCCCCCTCCAAACAGTTCAGTCAGCCAAGTTACTTGGAGTCACCATCGACAATAAATTAACTTGGAAAGAACACGTCACCCAGCTCATAAGATCGGTCACCTACAAACTCTACCTCTTACGGCGGCTCAAATCACTGAGGACACCCGAGCGTGAGCTGGCGAGTGTTTACACTGTAGCAGTCTCCCCGTAAAGACTTAGAGAACGTGTGGTACCCGTTCCCTAAGTATGTAGGTCGAGCAGCCACAACTATTACAAACCTTGTATTTTTATATATTTTTTTTATTATTTTCATTATTCTCATTGTACTCATCATGTATCTTTATTTATGTTTTTCTTTTGTATATGTTTATGTATTCTATTGCGCTGCAGACCAGCTCTTCAACATCAACTTGGCGCGTTGTGTCCTCAGTCAGCGCGCATACACCATTTACAATAATTATTGTTAAAATTTATATTTTGTTTATTATTACTATATTTTTGATAACAAATAACAGTGTGCTCCTCCTTGACCCCAACCTGAGGAGGCACAAGGTGGTGCTTCAGCGCTACCCCCTTGACCTCCCCCTCGACGCTGTGAGGAACCACGCCAACGTGCTGTCCGCCACGCGACTACGAGCCACGCGGGACAACATCCCCACCAGGCAAGTGTTGGTCGAGCTACAGGGGCCGCCGCCTGCCAAGCTAGACCTGGGCTGCTGGGGCTCGTACACCCTGCGAGGCTATCAAGGCGAGCCTGTCAGGTGCTACAGGTGCCAGAGATTCAACCACCTGCAGGTAAGGTGTGCCCACTCAGCCAGGTGCGGGGTGTGCAGCGGGTCTCACCCGACGGAGGAGTGCATTGGTCGACACAAGGCCAATGAACCCACCACAGCCAGGTGCCCCAACTGCGGGAAAAAGCATCATGCTTGGAACCCGCAGTGCCCTGAGAGACTCCGAAGGATGCGGAGGCCCCCCCAGCGACAACGGCATCAACAGGAGCAACCACGTGGCGGCCCCCAGCACCCACAGAGACGAGAACCACCACACGACCAGCAACAGCGCGAGCAACAGCGGCAACACCGCTCTGTTCCCGCCCTGCCGCATGAAAGACCAGCCTGGGTCAGCCAGGCTCCCCCCACCCGGGACCCCACCCCCTCCCAGGCCAGGACAGATGGGAGACAGCCACCGCCCGGGAACGAGGCCGCCGCCGCCGTTAATCCCCCAGCACAGCCACTCTCCCAGAGACAAAATGGCGCCAGGTCCCGCCGCCGCCGTGGCCGCCCACGCAGCAGCAGCCAACGGCGCCAGACCCAGCCTAACAAAGCCCCTGCCGCAACCTCCGCGACGCCGCCAGTGGAGCTTCGCACGGCACCACCCGCGGCATCGCCTACAGCACCGTCTACGGCATCGCAGGCGGATAGCGGGCGCCCCACGGGTGCCTTGGGCGAGGAAATGCGTGGCCTGGTGCGTGTGATCGTGGAGAGGCTGGTGGAGGAGGTGAGGCGACTCATCCTCAGCCGGCCGGAACTCATCGCCCAGGAAGACGTGGGCGAGCTTCTCCTCCAGGAAGCGGCGGCCGTCATCACAGGAGGCGCCTGTCATCCCCCGATAAGACAGAGGGAGCTCGAGCAGCGGCCCACGCCACCAGCGGACCAACCTCGTCAAGATGGGGGGGCACAGTAACGCCACGACCACTCGCGCGGCGCCGCCGGCGGCCGCCCCCAAGCTCCAAATCCTACAGTGGAACGTGCAGGGACTCCGCCCCAAACGACACCAGGTGCTACAGGCCGTGGTCGAGGAAGACCTCGACGTGGTCCTCCTTCAGGAGACACTGGCACCAGCCGACTTTGAATGGAGGGTGGCGGGATACACTCTCCACTCGCTGGCCGCCACGCCTGGGGGCGCCCGCGGCTGCTTGGCGCTGGTGAGGAGCGCCATCCCGCACCGAAGGGTTCGCCAACCAGTGCACTGCGGGGACGGTGTGGAGGCCTTAGCGCTGGAGCTAAAGGTAGGAGGTGTCTCGCTCACGGTGTACAACCTGTACAGGAGCCACAGACACTTCTTGGAGGCGGGGGAACTGCTTGGGTTGGCCGAGCACTCCAGCCTCCTGGTGGCGGGCGACTTCAACGCCCACCACCCCGTACTGCAGTCAGTGTCTCCCACCAACGAGACGGGCCGCCACCTTGCAGTACTGCTCGAGGAGCTCCCTCACGTCAGGCTCCTCAACACTGGGGAGCCCACCCACACCCGGGGAGGACGGCTAGACCTCACCTTCGCGTCAGGTGACCTGACACCTGGCGCTACTTGGCAGGTGCATCCCACCCTCACCAGTGATCACTACGCCACCCTCACCACCCTGGCGGTGGCGCCGCCCGTCCCGCAGCGACCACCACCACGTTGGGACGTTAGGAGAGCCGACTGGGCCAGGTTTCAGGCCGGCCTGAACGAGTGGTGGACCGCCTACGAGCTGCCGGGAGACCTGCACCGACAGGAGAGGGACCTGACGGCGGCCATTCAGAGGGCAGCCGACGCCGCCATCCCCAAGACCTCCCCAGGCCGCCGCCGCCGCCCGGACTGGTGGTTCTACTGCGAGGAGGTGAGAGAACACAACCATCGCGTCAACATCCACCGCAAGCTGTACAGGAAGCAGCCAAACCCCACCACCCTGAGGCTGCTGCAGGAGGTTGTGAACCGCGCTCGGGTGGTGTCTCAGCGAGCCAAGGAGGCAAAGTGGCTGCAGTGGTGCGCCACCTTCAGCCAGCACACCTCCCTAGGCCAGCTGTGGAGGAGTGTGCGTACCGCCACGGGTGCCGCCCCTCCCCGCCCTGCAGCCCACCCACACCCGGAGCAGGAGGCGGAGAGGATCGTGGACACCTTCACCGAGCGAGGCTCCAGCACCCAGCTCCCTCCCCGCACGCGCCACCTCCAGCAGCAGCTGCGGCCACTCCGCGACGAGGCGGTGAGGGACGCCTGCGAGGGACCTGACGCCGCTGACGTGCCTTTCACCCACCAGGAACTGGCCAGGTTACGGAGGAAAGGACGCGACACGGCCCCGGGGGCAGACGGAGTGACGTACTCGATGCTGGCTCATGTTGGGCCAGCCGGGGACGCCGCGCTGCTGTCCCTGCTAAATGAGTCCTGGCTGGCGGGCCGCCTGCCTCCCGCGTGGAAAGAGGCGGACATCCAACCAATCCCCAAGCCCCGGGAACCCGCCAAGCTGAGGCCCATCTCCCTCACCAGCTGCGCTGCCAAAACCGCCGAGAGGATGGTGTTGTCCCGCCTGCAGTGGCGCGTGGGTGCCCTCCACCCCCACGTGTTTGGCTTCACCCGCGGTTTAAGCACGGCGGACAGCATCATCACCCTCCTGACGCGGGTCAACCACCGCCCCACAGTCGCAGTCTTCCTCGACCTAGAGAAAGCGTTCGAGCTGGCCAGCCCCCACGCCATCCTCGCCGCCCTCGCGGGGAAGGGGGTTCGAGGAAGACTGCTCGCCTGGCTCCGTGACTACCTCTAGCACCGCCGCGCCCGGGTTAAATTCCAGGGCCACAAGTCCAGCTTCCGCGAGCTCGAGAACGGGACGCCCCAGGGCGGCATCCTCAGCCCGTTCCTTTTCAACCTGCTGATGGAGCAGCTGGTTGACCTCCCCTTCCAGGAGGGCACCGTGTTGCTCAGCTACGCGGACGACCTCGCTCTCGTAGTTACCGGGCGGGGCAACCACCTCAGCGGGGCTCAGCGGGCGCTGGACCTCATCACGGCCAAGTGCGAGGAGCTGGGCCTCAAAATCTCATCTGATAAGTCTCGAGCCATGGCCATCAGAGCAGCCACTCCGGCCGACCGGCTGAGCGTCCAGGGCATCGGACTGGCCTGGACTGGCTGCTACCAGTACCTCGGGGTGTGGCTGGACTCACGACTGTCCTTCGCGGCGCAGCTCACATACCTGAGGGAAAGGACGCAGGCCAGGCTGAATGTCATGAGGGCCATGACGCGGCCTGGCGCGGGGGCCACCTACGACGTCCTGCGCTTGTACTACGTGCAGGCGGTGCGCTCCTTGGTAGACTACAGCGCACCCGTCCTCACCTCGCTCTCCCCCAGCCAGCAGGCGCGGCTGGAGGTAGTGCAGAACAGCGCGATGAGGACCATGCTGGGGGCGCCAAGGTGGTGCAGCGCCTGCGTGATGCAGAGTGAGGCCAAACTGGTGCCCCTCGCCACCAGGGTGGACTACATCGCGACCTGCCATGTGACCCGGATCCTTCACCGCGACGCGGAGGGCCTCGTGCAGCGGAGGCTCCGGATGGCCGTGGCACAGGACAACGAGTGCCTCCGTGGTAATCCATGGCTCGCCAACACCTCACGGGCCGCTAGCGTCCTCGGCTGCGTGGAAAGTTGGCCCTGGCAGTGGCAGGAGGCCGATGTCCCCGCCCCCACCTTCCGCGCCCCGCCCCCGTGGGAGCCACCCGTCGCGGAATTCACCGCTACACCCCTTCCAGCCAGCAAGGCCCTTTGCATCCCCCAGGAGATGCAGCAGTGCGCTCTCATGGCCATGGAGGAGATCACGGAGCCGGGCGGTGCTGTTTATTTCACCGACGGCTCTGTGGATCCTGAGCACGGTACGTCGGGCGCCGCGGCCGTCACCGGGGGCACGCAGTTATCGTGGAGGACGTCGGATCACTGTTCTTCCCTCCAGACCGAGTTGGTGGCCATCCTCCACGCCCTCGAGCACGCCCACCGTCGATCAGAGGCGACGGTGTTCATCTACACAGACTCCCTGGCCGCGCTGGAGGTCCTGCAGCAGCCACACCACAGCGACAACGTGCGGCTCGTCACCTCCATACTGGGCAGCTTGCAGAGTCTGATCGCGCAGGGGAGGCGGGCCAGGCTGCACTGGATTCCCAGCCACGTGGGGATTCGGGGCAACGAGGCTGCGGACGAGGCCGCCAAACGAGCCGCCGCAGGCCCCACCATCACCAGGCACGTGCCGCCCAGCCGGCAGCAGGTGAAGGCGCGGGCGAGGCGAACCGCGGCCCAACACACCCATCAGAGGCACCAGGAGCTGGAGGCCAGCAAGAGGCAGGCGGCCTGGTACACCGCCGCCACGGACTACCTCCCCCTCGATGCCGCCCGACAACAGCCCAGAGAGGACGGCGTGCTGCTACAGCGCGTCAGGCTCGGGTACTGCACCCGGGAACAGCTGGGCGAGGACTTTGAGGGACAGGAGTGTGCCCACTGCGGAAGGCACAGCCGTCTTCCGTTGGTGCACTACCTCCTGTCCTGCCCCGCCACCGCCCGCCTAGGACCGGTGCCAGCTGCAGCCGCTCAACCTGCCGCCGGCGGCCTCTTGAGCGGGCGCGAGGTGAAGGCTGCCCTCCTGGTCCGTCACACACCCCCAGACCTGTTGTTGGAGGTGCTCAGAGCAGCACCTCCTCCCCGCTGACCACTGCTGCCCCACCCCGCCACACCACCACGTGTCCCTCTTGGAGCGGGACAGGCACTCCCTCACTGGCGGGCCGACGCCCGCATTGTACTGTGCAAATTTATATATATTGACCTTATATATGTGATTTTGTACTTGTACAATAAACCTAAACAAACAAAACAAGATAACAAATAACCTCAACTGGAGATTAAGTTTTCCTCTCTCCAGTTAACCAACTAGCTACACAGCACTCCCGAGCACCAGCTCTTACAATTGGTGATCCCGGAGTGACTAGCTATGGTTATAAGTGGCATATAGCCTGTGCTATCAAAGAGCACATTTCTCCCAGTGTGATGGCCTGAGTCTCATTAGACTTATTCGCTAGATCACTCCTTTTGGCAAAAAGCCCTGCCTCCTTTATGGTGTTCGCAGGATTGAGCCTAAGGTCAGGAGAAAATTATACTTCTGTGTAATTGCCACTTATGAGGTTATCCCCTCCCACCCACCCTGGCACCTTCTGTGCTATTTAAGACGCCGCCACTGCGTCTTCGGCATGGCCTATGCGCGTTTAGCGCGGCCCATGCCTCCTCAGACGCCTTACTGCGTCTTGAGCCGCCTCACGCGCACTTCTGACGCCTTCATGCGTCATCACCAACCCCAGCGCCCACAATGCGCCTCTGTGTCTTCAACACCTCTTTGCACCCTCCGTGCAAATTAATGTCCAATCCCTGCCCCCCGCCTCGCGGCGTTAAAGTGACCAACTTCACCATCACCACTCACCGCCCTGTGGATTATTCAACGCCCTGTGGATTATACATCGCCCTGTGGCTTATACATCGCCCTGTGGATTACTCTACTCTCCAGCACATAGTCTTCAGGCAGTTCTGTGCAGACAACACTCCAGCTGACGCCCTCTCCCACTGCCGTGTCGTCTTCTTACACTCCCAGGCATCAAGGTCGCTCTCACAGCTGACACGGACTACAGATGCAAATCGTCTCTTTCCGTCAGCTTCACGATCTCTATCACCCTGGCAGCGACTTCACGGTACACCTGGGGAGGACGTCAGAATGGACCCACCACCTGCACCTGCCCTGTCAAGCCTCAATGGTGGCTTGGCACGACTTCTTCGGCTCCCTGCCACCCTCTGCCGGTTACCACCCGCAGTCGTACGGTCATCGCCAGCCTCATGGACTCCACTCAACACACTCAACACTGTTCCCAGGCAACCACAGGATTCTCGTTCTTCCTTCCTCGTCACTAGGGGAGGAGTATTGTAGCAGTCTCCCCGTAAAGATTTAGAGAACGTGTGGTACCCGTTCCCTAAGTATGTAGGTCGAGCAGCCACAACTATTACATGTTCATGTTTCATGTTCATAATGTGGAGTTATAGATTTCATCACCCATATAATTTCATTCTGGGAACTCAGTATTATTAATGAAGTATTTTGAATGGAAAAATAAAACAAAAGAACTTTAATTAAGATATATCACCATGAGTAATACAACTTATTTTGCAACGATCACACAAATGTAAGCGAATGCAATCACAATACTCTTAACATTGTGATGAAACTTTATTACGCACCACAAATATGTCCTGAAATGTTCGTCTTCTGCACACAACCATCAAGTGCAATATATTCAAGGCCATCGCACCTTAACAAAAGCACAGCTATTACAACGAACTAAGATAAAAGACCTCCCGCTACGTAATGGAGATAACACTCGATCATTGCGTTAAAGAATGTACCACCTCGTACTTGCCAGGCTGTGTGAATGACGTGTGCTTCAAGGTAACTAGCAAACAACACAGGAGAAGCTTCAGACTACACAGCTCCCGCCGCCATCCTGCAGTAGTCAAGAAATGTGAATGTCCAATCACAATCTTATCAGCAAACTCTTGTTGAGAAAGATTTTTAATGAAAACTTGGAAATTTGCGAAACAAAAACAAATCAAGAAGATTAAAGCAGAAGGGGAAGAAGATGTTTATATGCAAATTCTAGTCTACCTGCTGAACGAAGCAATTATGAGTTAACACCAAAGACATTAATGTAAGGATAAATAGACAAATAACCAAATAACATATGAACAAAACACGGATTATCAAATTAATTGATTAATGACGAAAATAGACATATAAATAAGCATGTAAGAAAATGAATGAAGACAGACAAATAAAAATATTAATAAATTCAATAAACGTGTCCCATTCCAGTGATCCTCGTGAGACGCCCTTTAAGAACATTTGCAACCCTACCGAACACGCTGTCGTGATAGTTTTGCTCGGTTGTGTCATCACCTTCATCACGAGGTTCTGTTTCCTCGCTCTGACACTTCGTAATTACCTTTGATTCCAAAAGAAAAATCCATGAGCTGCAATTAAGCTTCTGAAAAAAGTTTCACGCAGGACAAAGAAGTGAAGAGGTGAATGGACGTAATAATGAAAGAACACACACACACACACACACACACACACACACACACACACACACACACACACACACACACACACACACACACACACACACAGCTAATGAAACATCATATTATGAAGTATAGTTAATTGATAGCAAGGATTTTATATAGGGCGCCCTGCTACCTCCACAAAGATACTGAATAAAATGGCACTAAATCTGCATCAAATTGAAAAAAGAAAAATTGCGTTAAGAATGTGATACTATTACCGATACTGCATTTTTATGTCTCTGGTCAAAACATGCAAAGATTGGTTGTTAATTTGTGGCCTGACCAACACGCTTTTACTGGTCCCTCCCACCTGTTGTTTCACTCGTTGCCTCATGAACCATAACACCAATATTCACATCTGGGGCGTTCTCGTAGCATCATGGTTATCACAACAATAGTGTAACGCATTGTCCTTACAGGTAGTGTTATAACCAGAAGTGAGTACGCATTGTCTGATCGAGTCAAGGTCTTAAATATGGAACAAACCTGAATTCATGAGGATCTAATCCTTTTACATCAGGTGCCTGATTTGGTCTATGAAATTGAAATTTCAATGGTAGACCTAGAAACTTTCTCAATGAGATACTGCTGCACGTAATTATCTGCATAGGAAAGGTTTATGCACTAAAGTCTCAGAGCTCAAATGAAAAATATTGATACACTTTATGATGTGTTTTAAACCAAGAAAGCCCTAATTACACTTGACTTGGTAGGATTTTTAATGCAACAGTTTGCAAAACTAGAAATGGAGAGGTATACGTACCAATGTATGGAGAAGAGAGTAGAATGAACGTGATAAACTGTAATATGAAAATCATGAAATGGTTTTCAGTCTCAGACGAAAGATATTATAAAAGCTGTAATTCTTACAAAGAGAGTAATTGTCTGGAATTATCATATGATGGTAGGCTGTGAAACAACATTAAATTTCATGGTAGAAATGAGAAGATTTCTCGTTAAAAGTAAAAAGTATCCAGCCAGATAATAAAAAACAAATATGAATTTCAACTGGAAATAAAAAAACATATTTCAAACTCTAAGTGCTGACGAAGATGACACTTATACAAAGAAATTTAGCTCAACAATAGTAATAAAGAAAACTGTAGAGAAAATGTTTAACTATGCTCACAGAATAAGTAAATATTAAAATATAACACTTGATCTTATGAAGGAAAGACGGAATATGCGGACAGAGAGATGAAACTGAGGGGCTAAAACTATATAAACTTAATATCAAAAGATGGAGAGAAGAAAAGAGGAAGAAAACATCAAAGTGAAAGAGGAGACCACTGGGAGAAGGTTAAGTTAATTGAATGCACGGATAACATAGTGAAGAGGATTGCAACTTTGCAGATTTGTAGTTTTCTTAAGACAGTCACACTATCAATAAGCCAGGAAGTGACAGAACATCATCAGGAGGAACACGAAGCGATGAGGTAGGTGGTCTTTATAAAAGCATGATCTGAAGAAAGGCCTCGGGAGATGATTTGAAAGACGCATGGAAGGAGGTTCACAAAGCAGAAAGAGTTCCCTTAAAACGTGGCTTAATACAACGAGATTACTGTTGCATGATGAAAAAGTCATTATCGCACCATGAAGTTGTAAAAAACTCACACGCTTTTCTTAAAGGCCCTCACAACCAGCTTAACCATAATTTTAAACGAACAAATGCATACAATAAAAAATGGAAAAAATTATCGAGCAATCATGATGCAAAATTTACAGTTTAGTACATTACATATACATGCATTCAATTACTACCCTACAATTGTCAATACATGCAAGTAGCACTCAGTGTGGTGCAACACTCAATCGAAGAACAAGAAGTTCCCACTCTGGCAATACTCACTCTGCGACCAACACTTGCTGATTCGAGCTGCTGCGTTTCCATGGTTTTTTATAGCAGTCAAATCTTGGTCAGCATCAAACACAGGTTGTTTACGTGTATAGTTACCTTCAGGCAACACACAGTGTACATATGTGAAATAGAGGAAGTTCACATAATGTTGATAGGTAATTGTGTTGCCTACAATCATAGCCTCCTGGCTAGTACAGTTGTAGCGCGCTGGCTTTGCATTCGCTTGGTCGGCAGTTCGAGTCTCCACCCGGGCTTGTGATGCCTAAGTTGTTTACTGGGGAGGGACTGCTGTGGTCGGGCACCACAGTGGGGTGTTGGGCTTGCCCGGCTGACGTTCTGGAGAGCATCTTCATTGATGGATACCGGAACTGAAACCCATGCACCTCGACCCCACCCACCACACCCATCCTATGCATCTCTCTCTCTCTCTACTTTTTTGTTTTCTTATCATCTCTTACCGACCCTATCCCCCCCCCCCCCCCCCCACACAAATAATTTTATTCACTACTGTGTACTCCAGACAACAACTCCATGGTACTTCCTCCTCCTCCCTGTTAATCTGGTATTCTTTACCCACTGAATTCTCACCCTGGCATACATCATGCCATATCCTCTTTGATGTGCCTCCATCAAGCCAGCACTAGGCCACCACATCACTCTTTGCCGCATTCTGATTCTGTCCTGCATCCATTACAACCCTGGGGAGATTATTATCATATTCTACCTTCTCCTTCTTCCTTTTCTCTTGCTATTTTCTTATCTTGCGTCTTTTCCCGGCTTTTCCCTCTGAATTCCAAGTCAAGGGAAGCACAGAGCCACCAAGCAGAAACCGCACGATTCGCAAGCATGGCACGACAGAGCTTCACTACACACGGACGACCTTGAAACCAGTCACAACTCATGAAAGCGACGGATCATCATGAATATGGTCAGCCAATCACTGAGTCACGCGACTATGTGTTCATCACGTCAACGGGTCTCTAATAGATCACGGAATATAAATTTATCCCCGCCCCTCCAAATTCTCATGACGCGCATAGAGTGTTATTAAATAGTTTGAAAGCTATGAATGTGTGAAGAGATATGAAATGGTTTGAAGGGCTGGAATGCGCGGAGGATATGAAACACTGAGATGCAGCCGGGAAGTGAGCAACGGGATCTGCTGCTCCGGGTTTGTAACGACAAACCTATTGGTATCCAGTGCAACGCCACTTGAAAGAAAGAAAAAAGAAATAAATAGACAAGGGCGAATATCCTTTCTTGGCAGTCATATGTACAATGAAAATAGTGAGAAACAAATACTGAAGTGAAAGAAAAATATACAAATGGAAGAAATATGAAAGTAACTGACCTGTGACAATATGTGACGTAAAAAAGACAATCTTAATGCATCCACGCCCTTGATCACAAAACACGTCACAGAGCACAACACACTGGAGGGCAGCGACATAATGGACATCCCAATGAGTTGATTACTAGAAACATTCAAGACCTCCCTCAAGTCAGACAACTTGTCGATATATTACTCAATCAATATATCTTACTATATGTTTTAGATTACATATTATATTTACTTATTACTTTTTACTATTTATCAGTGGGAAATGAGAAAATAATCTGTCATAAGAGATTTGTGACATTAAAGAGTTTGCAAAGAGAGGACCTTAACAAACCTATCCTCTGAAGATATAAATTGTTCAGATTACATCAAACAGTTATGCCGCTGAATTACAAAAAGAAATACGATTATTTTTTTCAGGTTACGTTATGTTTTGTTAGGTTTCGTTATGTTTAGTTAGATTTAGTAAGGTTTGGTTGGGTTAGCTTTGGTGAGGCTTATTTAACTGCAGCTCTGGGAAGGTTATGCTTTACTTTTCGAAGGGGAAAACATATATTCGTGTTCTTTTCTACAATTCAGCGGCATAACTGTTTGATGTGATTTGAAAAAAAGTTTCTGAGGTTAAATTTGCAGTGCATTGTAAAGGTAAGGAGATATCGAGTGGGTAATATGACGAATCTTTACCAAAAACATAATCCAGTTATATGTCTTTTAGACAAAAAAGAGACCAAGAAAATGAAAAAAATAAATCAAAGTAATAAATGATAAAGTTGGGAAGCTTTAGAGGGTGAAATAGATGAAATACAATGAACAGGAAGACACAAGAATTAAATGTCAATATCAGATAACAGCTTTAGAAGTGCTATGAGGACCCAGTTAAACGAAAGAAAGATAAGAGTATAAAAATGTGGGAGAAAACTTAAATGATGACGAGTGAGTAGAAATGAAAGAGTTAATTGTGAAGTAAAAAAAACCAGAGAACAGAAGAAAAGATATATTATTGGAGAATAAGAGATGATAAGCAAACAAAAAAGTAGTGAGAGAGAGAGAGAGAGAGAGAGAGAGAGAGAGAGAGAGAGAGAGAGGAGAGAGAGAGAGAGAGAGAGAGAGAGAGAGAGAGAGAGAGAGAGAGAGAGAGAGAGAGAGAGAGAGAGAGAGAGAGAGAGAGAGAGAGAGAGAGAGAGAGAGAGAGAGAGAGAGAGAGAGAGAGAGAGAGAGAGAGAGAGAGAGAGAGAGAGAGAGAGAGAGAGAGAGAGAGAGAGAGAGAGAGAGAGAGAGAGAGAGAGAGAGAGAGAGAGGGGGAGGAAGGAAACATGAAAGGAAGAAGAGAAAAGGAGATGAGGGGAAGGCAAAACAGAAGAGAGGTAGGGAGAGATGAAATGAAACATGAAATGGAAAATAGATTATACAAATAGAGATGTTTTCTATCAGTAAGAATATAAATTGGAGATATAATGGAACATAAAAGGATTGATGGAAACCAAACTAAGCGAATATATATATATATATATATATATATATATATATATATATATATATATATATATATATATATACACACACACACACACACACACACACACACACACACACACACACACACACACACACACACACAACACACGCACACACACACATACACACACACACACACACACACACACACACACACACACACACACACACACACAGTTCATTATGTATGTATGTTTGTCTGTTCTCTCCATACTTAATTTTTAAATTGTTGCTCAATATGTCGTGTGTCTATCTGTCTGTCTCTTTTCTTTCTTTCATTCGTACGTATCGTTTCCAATCTTTTGTATGAATCACAATTTTAACTTTTTTCCAGAAAACAGTAATCCGTGAAAACCGCTCCACTCCAGAATGTCAGTCATCGATGTAAAAGCATAAGTGCAAACGTGTCGTTATGAACGTGTGGGCGTGCGAGTGGAGTCAGGGAGCGTGTTTGTGCATGTATGTACTTACCTGAGCCTCTCGTCTCGCACCTTCATCTCGCGAGGCGTGCTGCGGCTAGGGTGGCAGGGCCTCATCTTGCCTCAGTGCGTCAGATAAAGTGACGAAACGTGCGACAACACCCCCTCCAGCCCCCTCTGACCTCCCCTTCCCCTTATGAAGACTCAGGACAGGTTAGCGAGCACCGACATACTTCCCTCTTTGAGATGGGACATAGTTTGATAATGATGAAGGCTTTCAGGCATTGTTTCGAAATTTTAAAGTTATACTGATGAAGGCTTTCAGGCATTGTTTCGAAATTTAAAGTTATACCTCAACATAATGGCTTGGGGAGTAAGTTATGCCTGTCAACGATTATTGTTTAAATGAATGAAGAGTTCGCCACAGACGGAACTGGATCAGGCTGGGAATCGGGTTTACTAAAAATTAATTTTTGTGCGGTACAATTCAGTCTGAAGTGTCACAATCGAGACTCCTTGAGGGATGATATTGCGTCCAATATTCCTAAGTGATGAATTGATACAAACTTACTAATCTCATAAGTAGGAGAATCTGGTCTTTAGTAAGCTATCCATTACAGTAATTACAATAATACAATTAGAGGAATGGATTAACATAAACAAATATTGGATGCATATCCCAGACATCCATCCATAAAATAATTATTTCATGAAATGTAAAAAGTGAAACCAAACAACACGTTGAGCATCGTGATATTTGCGACGTAATGAAATTTTCGCTACATTCACAAGACCTTAATCGAGAGTATGCAAAACAGTTCTACACTTCAACAAATAATCCGCATGTAATGACATAGGATTATTTCTAAATAATTTCTTACGAGGATTAAATATAACCATGTAATTGTTATTGAAAAGTAAACACGTTGAAGCTTCAAGTCATTAAGTATTGAAACAAAAAAGTCCAGCACAAAAAAAAAACATTTCAAATATACCTAAAGACAAGCTACAAACAAGGAGAGACTTTCTCTAATTTGGACAGTGTCACCTCATCTTGCTTGTACATAATGTATCATTAATATTTTTGGAAACATGGAGCACATTCTTGTCTCAGCCCACATCAATATGTAAGGAAGACCGGGTCCTAGTTGTTACATGGGCAAGTTGTTACACTCTCAATAAATCCGTAATCCGTCAATAGATGGCATCATGAGCGTAGTCACGTGATGCAGCTTGTAATAAAG
>JAXIVD010006232.1:0-24960 GCA_036785275.1 Cancer borealis
GTATCATTTAGCCTTTTCGGAATGTTGTCAAACGTTAGTGCACCAAATATAGGTTATGCCATTTTGAATTCATGGGCTGACATCAGAGTCGACCTTCATTTGACACGAAATTATCCATGAGTGTGGAGTCGTTAGGTCAGAGTGTGGCAGTGAGATAGGTAACCCTGCATCGCCACGTGCTATGTTGTTTGTATTTGCACCCAAGTGAAATGGATAATAGCAGAATGTTGCCTTGTCATGTACTCGGCAGAGGCAGAAGCAGACACGGATATATACTTGAGGAGTACATACATCCTGTTGACCTTAGTTATACCTAATAAGAATGACTGCAGCGGTGAAGTCATTATTTAGTAGCTGATATCTATGTGCTTCACACCAACATACAGGTCTATTATTGCTTCTGATGAGAATTTTCGGCCACTGTGGAGATGTAGCTATTGAGGAATTGGTCCGTTTCAAGTTACTTGGAACACTGTGTACCTATCTGCTTCTTTAAACTTATGGGACTCGTATCCTTTAGAATTTCCCAGCCGACGTGACCTGATCTTCTTCCCATCGGCTCCCAGCATGGTAGCCGCGCGTATCACTACACTTTCCAGAAGGGGGCTTGCAAGTTGACCCAATATATGCAGATGCCAAGAAGGGCAGACACTGCCACGTACGTCACCACCACCTTTCCTGGAAAACTTTCTGCATAACTTTTAAAATGAATATCTTGTTCGGGGCTCCGTCTTTTGCATAATGCCGTGTCTGGTTGGCTGGTCTGGCTGGTGCTCCCGGAGGCATTGGGGAACCAGATGCAAGTTTGTATTTATATTTTTCATCACAAAAAGAGTTATGCTTGGCTTATTGTTTTGGTTAGGAAATATTAGAACACTCAGTTACCCGCCGTGTGTGTGTGTGTGTGTGTGTGTGTGTGTGTGTGTGTGTGTGTGTGTGTGTGTGTGTGTGTGTGTGTGTGTGTGTGTGTGTGTGTGTGTGTGTGTGTGTGTGTGTGTGTGTGTGTGTGTGTGTGTGTGTGTGTGTGTGTGTGTGTGTGTGTGTGTGTGTGTGTGTGTGTGTGTGTGTGTGTGTGTGTGTGTGTGTGTGTGTGTGTGTGTGTGTGTGTGTGTGTGTGTGGTGTGTGTGTGTGTGTGTGTGTGTGTGTGTGTGTGTGTGTGTGTGTGTGTGTGTGTGTGTGTGTGTGTGTGTGTGTGTGTGTGTGTGTGTGTGTGTGTGTGTGTGTGTGTGTGTGTGTGTGTGTGTGTGTGTGTGTGTGTGTGTGTGTGTGTGTGTGTGTGTGTGTGTGTGTGTGTGTGTGTGTGTGTTGTGTGTGTGTGTGTGTGTGTGTGTGTGTGTGTGTGTGTGTGTGTGTGTGTGTGTGGTGTGTGTGTGTGTGTGTGTGTGTGTGTTGTGTGTGTGTGTGTGTGTGTGTGTGTGTGTGTGTGTGTGTGTGTGTGTGTGTGTGTGTGTGTGTGTGTGTGTGTGTGTGTGTGTGTGTGTGTGTGTGTGTGTGTGTGTGTGTGTGTGTTTTGTGTGTGTGTGTTTTGTGTTGTGTTGTGCTTGTGCTTGTGCTTGTGCTTGTGCTTGTGCTTGTGCTTGTGCTTGTGCTTGTGCTTGTGCTTGTGCTTGTGCTTGTGCTTGTGCTTGTTTTGTTTTGTTTTGTTTTGTATTCTCTCTCCTCTTCTCTTCTCTTCTGCTTTGTTTTTTTTCAATTATTTTTGTTATGTTATATTATGTAGTGAAATGTGATGTACATGAATGGCAAGACAGGAAGGTATTCGGTTTATCTTAACTATCGGCGAGGTGAGGCAGTCGTGGAGCATCAAATCAGAATAAAACCCTGTGAACAGCAAAACTTAATAGGAACTAGTGTAGCGTAATACATCTGCATCGTCAATGGAAGACTTGAAAGTCCATCGAATATTTACACTCCTGTGTGATTAATATTGAAAGGCAGCAGACAACCCACTTATCAGCTATGAGAATTTGACAGGCGGCGGCAACTGCATGAGCTGTCCATCAGGGAAAGGCTGGCGTGAAGCCTTGAAACTTGAACCCTTACATGCAGAATATCAAAAAAAATGTTGTGCAGGACAAAGTAAGGTGAAATCCAGCGAGGTTAAGAAGAGACTGACCAATCATACATTTGATTAATTGTTGCAAGATGCTCAGTACTGTCCTTCACCTCTACCACCAACAGACACATGAGGTAGTTACTACTTCCTATATGAATGCCTTAATTTCTTGGTCTGAATCCCAATGTAATTAAAGTTGATTTTACTGCTTGCTCGCTGCTCTGAAGTTTTTTACAAACTCCAGACGCCGAACAAAGCTCCCCCTCGAACTCATGCCAGTAGATCATGTCATGTGTGGCGTAACTTAGGTATAGTGTAACCAAGTTTTTAGGCTATGACTTGTAGTTTTTCATGAACAGTGTTTGTAGATCTTTCCTATAGACACTTCTATACAATGATTATTATTAATGAAAAATAGATTAAAAATTTTGCTTTGTAGGTATTAGGAATGATTTATAATGCTATTATGTAAACACTGTTGTATTCTATAGCACTGACAACACTCTTGTATACAGTAAAGACCCAAAATATCCCATTATCAAATCGAAAATACCTGCCAAGGAAACCTGAAGATTGTTGCACACTTTGTTCTAGGGTTTAAAGCAATGATCCACCTCACTTAGCCATGGGTATCCATATTAAATGGGAATGGATACCGAAGTTTGGGGCTGTGAGACTTGTTCTCGGAATAAGTTCTCTGAATGAGTAAAGAAAAGTATCATATCATTTGTTTCAATGGTATTTGTAGTGTTATTAATATCGGCTATGAGACTAGCTTGGTGTTGTAATTGCGTGTTGGGAGAGTTCGAGGAAACTTCCTTCATCTCGAGTTTACTCGAACTTGCTGAGTGAAACAGTAGCTGGTTTGTATTTTTTTTTTCATTGCTCATTAAACTGGAACAAATAAGTAGGATATAGTTGTAGTGATTTTTTCTTCTTCTTTGTTCCGAGCTATATGGACAATATAATGTTCTTAACTATATGGATAGTATGATCGAACCTTGATATCCCTTGAAGTCTTGTTAATACCTGATGGAGAATAAGTTAAAGGGAAATTGTGGATAATGTAATCGTAGTTTAGATAATTAGGGGTCTTTTGACATGGCGAAAGATTAAGAAAAATGTGTGTGTAGGTTCTGTTCTATTTGTTATATCATCATCACTTCATCATTTTTGTGGAAGGCACGTTTCACATTTACATATATCAAGATTGTAATCATGCGTCCTTTTTTTGCTTACTATCATATTTTGGATTTTCTTAAGTCTCGAACAAGTCATTTATGTTGTTGTATTCATCTCTCAATAGCTATGCAATAGATGTGTGTTGTATTAACTTCAACTCTCATAACAATCCTCGATTTCACTTTTTGACCAAATAGTAATCAATTTGGCTGCTACTAATCCCTGACTGGTATACAAGTATCGCACTCTTTCTTAAATATTGTATGACACACTGCTATGCTCAAAGGTCGTGACGCGGCCCTGCAGTACTGTACTGAGTCCACTGTACACCACTTATCACAAAACTCTTACATACTTATTGGCTGCTCTCGTATTAAAAAAAAAAAAGTCGTTTTCCATTCCTTGCATTTAGAATTATGTAATTTTGAAATACATATTTACAGCATATGGCTATAGTTTTAAATAAACCAACTAATATTATTGATATTATTATTTTTTATCAATATTGTTATTATTTTCATTATTATTATCATCATTTTTATCATTATTATTATTGTAATAATAATAATAATAATAATAATAATAATAATAATAATAATAATAATAATTATTATTATTATTATTATTATTATTATTATTATTATTATTATTATTATTATTATTATTATTATTATAGCGTCGTTAGAATCCAATATTACCTCTCCTTCTATATTACTTGTGCCATAACATTGTGCATCCATTTTCAGTAAGCTCCATCCTCTTTATTAGGCCGAGTTTCACTACTACATACTATCATTTTTCTCACGCATCACATGCAGCTACGTACCGTCTGTTTTTGATATGATGAAGGGGATTAATTTCCTTTATTTCTTCCACCCATTCCATACTTGCTATACATATATTTAACTTGTTTATTCTTCTGGTCTCATCACATCTCTATGATAATATAATTTGTTGGTGTACTGCAGGAATCCACTTCTAGTTATCAACACTTTCCACTCTTGACTCCAGCTTTTGGTTCTCATTGCACACTAATATATCACAAGTAAAATCAATTACATTATATATTCAATCTGTCCACTACACCTCTGCACCCTTTGTATAACTGGCGTCGTATAACTTTTTTGTGGCAAAGACTAATTCAATCAACCAATCCCTTGTGTACCCAGTTACTCCACACAATACATATAATGGTGTTACCACCCATACTTAAGCATAATGCACAGGTCTATCTTGACACTGAAACACTGTCCCATTGTGCACTGTTTGTGCCTCTGAATGTTTTATCCTCTAATCACCAGCTCGCTCTTTGCATTTTCTATTGGAAGTCGAGACCAAAACATAGCATATGAATAAAACTTTGTAATGCAGTTCCTAATACAGCTCACCACTAAAATTTGTTGATAATGCTTTAAAGAAGAGTACTATATTCTGATATTTGATCCACACCCACATACGAGTACAAAGTAAACTTTTTACTTTCCAAGTCTATTGCATGTGTTTTTAGGTCACCGTATACTTTATTTTCACCTTTATCAGTGACATCTACTCTTAACATTTGCAGTTCCCATCAGACTCTGGGCACTATGACAAAAGTTCAGACTCTGGTCAGCCAGACACTAAATACAAATACGTTTTTTTATACCATGGAATTTCTCTTCAAACAGTTGAAATAATCTGGAACTTTGCCTATTTAAATAATTGCATTTACCGCTTACACCACTGTGGGCTTTAAACATCTCGGTTATGATTGCAGAGATTGTTCGACGTTGTTAAGTAGGGTGATGAAGTCAAGGTTGGTCACTGCGACCTGGTGACCTGATGGAGGTGAAATGGTAGTGACCTGGTGGCAGTCATACTAATGTGTTAACACTTTAGTTTTATTGTTTCCTGAAGAATTTTGGATAGATATCGTCTCGTCTAGGGCTTTTATTTGTTTTCCTATTGGTAACTGCGTTTAATAATACTTTGGTATCTATCTAAATATTTGGCAGTGTATGATTGGAACTTATTACATTATCATGAATGCAGTTTTGTTGGTCAAACACATAACAATTTTCATTATTATAACTCCTTCAATTTATTAAGTCACTTTGGTCAGAGCATGTCCTTGTCAAAACCAGGAAAGTTTAAGGGATGAATGTTTTTAGGTGCATTCCCCAACGCACCTCTTAGTTTTGAATGTTCATAACTAGCCATGGTGAGCCAAATGTAAGTGGGTTATATAATTGGACTGCTCCCGATAATCCCCATGGGGAGTAAGGGCAATGGAAGGAGGAGGATGTACCATGCCCATTTCACCTTCAATTTATTCATGACTAATCTGCCAGGATCGAACTTGTAACCTTTAGAAGAGTGTGTAGAGCCACTGTTGTTAGATTACATTAGAAAAAAAATCCGTTTGAAAGTGCGAACACTGAACACCTCCCGTTCAAGTAACAACATGGCGAGTATTTGAAGAATGCGGACTAAGGATGCATTTCTGGAAATTTACCAAAGGGAGTTCTTGGCAATGGGATTCAGATAGATACACATATGGGGTAGAAAATGCTTGTTGATGTTGAAAGTTTATTTTTGCTGATTATGGAGAATTATCTGTAATAAAACATAATTAACCATTAATCAGCCGACATATATATTTCTTTTTCAGTGTAGCAACTGACTTTATATTACCACAAATGTTAATTCAAACTAAGTTAAGGGTCATATATTACAATATTGGTCCAGTTAACTTGTTTAAACTTTTTGTCATAAATGAAAAATGATACACTGAAACCTAATGTCTGTGAATAATTCATATATAATCATTTTCAAAATATTATTGTCCTCCTCAATACTGTGCTTGTATCTTACTATACCTGCACATAGAGTTGGAATATTTTTCATGGTTTACTACAGACAACTGAAGTATTGTAAAACTTCAGTATCTAGATGTCAATAATCTGAAAATTTTGTACACCGGATTAATTTGAATAAGACCAAGTCTTTTGTTTACTAAGTCATGGTAGCAGTTCTCCATGATACAAATTAAGATGATCTTGCATAAGTAAAGTAGTCATTTAGCTGCATTCACATTTTTTCAGTTTTAACAGTAAAACAGCATGTGGCTCTCAGCTCTAGGGAAGTTTTGTCATTGTTCAAAATGTGCAATGTATTACTTACTTAAGGTTTAAATTAGTAACATTTAGCACATAGGGTTTGAAACTTTGCAGTTGCCTCTTGCATTTGTGTTGTGTGCTGGGTGAAGCTGGTGGCAGTTGATGAAAAAAAATCAATAATTTTTGGTGTACAGCTTCATTATCTTATGTCACAGAAATCTCTAGTTCATGATGCTAATTTCTTTTGATTCCTTCACATAGAAGTAAGGAAATAATGAAACCTGTTATGGGACTAGTTAAAAATACACCTGAAGAAAAACTATATACAATAATAATTACCTATGTTTTCACTGTTCATTAGTCTCAATGAAAAAAAATATATAAATTTAAATATAAAATGTAGGTTACCATAGTAGGTATATAACTTTTTTTTCCAACTCAGCCATCATTCATTAAAACATTTTGAAGCCCAGCTTTAGAAACAAGCTAGCTCTTAGTAACTGCCTTTTTCGAAGTCATATGAAAATTACATTTTGCACAATTCTAATTGGTATCACTAATGTTTCCAAATGCATACGGTTTCTGTTATTAATCTTTTATTTTTCATATGTGTCACATTGAAGAAAAAAAGGAGCACAGAAAGATGCATGGAGCAGTTGGTACTGCGCCTGAGCCTCACCATGTCAGGTTCGTGCATGCTAATATATTTGTGCATGAGAAACTAACTTGGAAGTCTGGATAATCATGTCACATGTGCAATAGTGTTAATAACCCACAAAATCAGGAATTGGGTGTCTGACAAGACTGCTTTCTTCTCCCATTGCAACAGTGCACAAGAAGTGTTTATATACACTGATTTAAAATAATGAGGGCAGCCATAATCAGCTTGACTAATAGAGGAACTTTGACTAAATATTCACCATTAAGATTACTAAACCACTAAAAAACCCACAACTAATGCAGTATTGCTTACAGCATTATATAAGTAATAAATATATATTTATTAAAATTCTGTACTTGACATATCAAACCACTCACACACTTGACTGGATATATAACATTCATAAAAAAAACTATGGTGCTGTAATCCTAGACATACATTGAAACTAGATATAACCTTTGGCTAGACACTAAAACAATTCAATGTAGTTTAGTATGTAAATTCACTTATGGGTTCTATACAGTTAATTTACAGTAATCTGTATGATACCTAAACTGTTACTTTAGTACATGAAAATGGTGAGCACGACTTAATCATGAATCTTTAAAGATGAGAAAATATAGTATTCCCTATCTGTTTAGATTCATAAGTGTATTATACGCAAGTTCATCTTTGCCCATAGTTGATATTAAGGCATATGTATGATATTTACCCCTAGCTACCCAATCCCCTTTAAGTTTTTTATATATAAAATAACATATTCAGTGATAAAACAAAGAAATGATAATTACTGTAACATCATTTAAGTGACTTCACCGTTGAGGAATACACATTAAAATAATTAATGAGGTATCATCCAACAAAGTTACTAAATAAGAATTTATAATTTTCTTAACCTAGTAGTGAAGTTTCTTCACCTTCCTCTATCAACAATGAGACTCGCTCGGCAACTGAAGGGCAGAGGGTGACTCTCTAATATCAGCATAAGCAGCTGTGAATTTGGGAGGGGTTAATGTCTTTAATGGGGGTAGAGGTACTCCTGTCAGTCTTGCCACTTCCTCCTCTAACTGACGGTTACGGCCAAACATGGCAACATAGTTCTGGTGTAGCTGCTTCTGGTATCGTATCACTCTCTCCTTCTCCTCAATCCATCTCACTCTTTCCTCTTCAAATTGGTGTCTTTGCAGTTCACATTCCTTTTTCATGGCCTCAACCTCAGTCTTCAACTTGTCCATCTGAAGACTGAGATCTTGATCATGGGCCCGTGCTTGTGACTGTTGCTGCTGAGCTTGGTCTAACTGTAAACGCAAATCATCAGATTCCCTCCTCTGTTGCGCCATCAATTCATGTAAGGAGTTTATTTCTGCCCGACGACGCTCAACTTCAGTCTGGTACTGCCGTACCTGTGCCCGTAAGTGTAGCAATTCATGTCCACGTGTTGTCTGATCTCCTTGGGAATCCTTGAGTTGAGTTTTCAACAATGAGATCTCTCCTGAAACATAAACCAGTCCGTTATGAAAATTATGAAGCTAAATATTAAAAGCTATAATTATGTAACTAGAGGAACACTGTTGAAGGTAGCGCCCAACATAACCTCAAATGGAAATACCATTGGCGATGTGGAATATTTCCTTACCTTTGACTTTAGGATAGGGAGTCATATTGATGAAGTTTCATAAGGTTGCAATGCCTGGTGATGTCAGGAAGTTGTTAACATACTGACAAACATACATACAAACAAACAAATATACATGTGAAAACATAATTTCTCTCAACTTCGTTAGTGGAAGAAATAAAGGATGTCAATATTTTGGGAACAAAATATGGTCGGTTTTTTTATACTTATTTATTTATATATTTTCTTGGTATTGAGAAGGCTGGGACTAGTGGCATTTATGATTGTAGTAGACAGATGGTGAATGATAGAATTATGCATCTTGACTTGTGGACAAAAAAGAAAAAAAAGATGATCTACAAGACAGATTGTAGAATATTTTGTTGTCATTCTGAAACTGAAACATTGGTGATGTAAGCGTCTGTTGTTGTTTTATGCTTATGTTTGTTTACCTTCTCACATCACCATATTGCAGTAGAACAGTCAAGGTTAACTAACATCCACTAGAGTTTTGGTGATTATTATGGCTTCACTGGTAAAGTGTTGTGTTCTTTGAGATACTTTTATTAATGCATCTCCTCCATTGTATTCTCCATTCAACCTGATTTCAAAATCTTTTGGGCATTCAAGTCTTACTCTATAGCAGTAATCAAACTCAACCACATAATCCATCATCGCTGTATCAACAACCTTTACACCCTCTAATCTTGACTTCTCTGATAATATATTACAAATCACAATATCTTGCTCAACATAACCCTATCATTCTTTTTTAGGTTTCATTTACATAAAAGAAACATGCCACACAACAAGCCATCAATGCCATCTTTAAAAGAGTGAAAGATGCAAAGGTGAAGAGAAATAAGAGTGAAATGGAAGACTGGAAGGAAGGAAGGACACCGTGACAACATGTTGGGCTAGATGGAAGGCGGTGTGGCAGTATCTGCTGCTACCCAGATCAGCAGGAGTCTAACTTCAGAGGAAAAAAAAAAATCAACCCAATCCTATCACTACCACTTAAGGTTAGAATCTTACTCATTTGTTAATGCAAATTGTTTTGTAAACAGCCATGAATTTCTGCTGGAACATAGAGGGTGTTATTGGATGTTGAATTTGACGAGGTAGTGGATGGGAAAGGCAGTGAGACATCAATAAAAGGTTTTGCTATAAAAGCTTCATTGTCAGTGATGGTCTCACTAGGAGAAAAAGGAGAGAAGACAGTGGGAGTAAAAGTTTTCTTGGCAGGAGGCTGCAGAGAATGAAATAGGATCATTAGATGGTTTTGGAGGGGAAGTACAGGAGCAACACTTGGTCTTTTGTGTACAGTGGTACCTCGGGTTATCAATTTAATTTGTTCCATAACGTAGCTCGTATCCCAAAAAACTCATATCTCGAAACAAATTTCCCCATTTGAAATAATGGAATTCCAATTAATTCGTTCAACACCCAAAAAATACCAATATAAAAATCAATTAACATGGTATTTTATGCAGAATTAAATAAAGCACTGAAAAGCGCAACTGGACACAGTGATGCTTCTTCTATGAGAGAACAATGCACACTGAGAGCGGGAAGCATATTTCTGAAATCTAGTCTCGATTTTCTCCCGCCTTGCCCTCTTCAGTAACATAGCATGACGCTGCCTGGTGATTGACTGCAGCCAATCATCAAGCAACGTCATCTCCTATGTCACTGGAGAGGGCGGGGGGGGGGAGGGGGAATCAAGACTAGATTTCAGAAATATGCGAGCGGAAAACAGTGGGGGGATGCATGTTGCATAACCTCCACCCCTTCTTTTCTCCTACTGTCTTCTGTGCAGGGTCTGGGGACATGCTGGGTTTTTTCTCAATGTATTTTTGTTTTTCCTTGGCCAGTGCCAATGTTTAAATAAAAAACAGCGTCGCTCGTAACTTGAGAGAATGCTCGGATACCGAGGCAAATTTTCAGAGTATTTTGAGCACGTAACCTGAATTGCTCATAAGGGAAGACGCTCGTATCCTGAGGTACCACTGTACAAATAGGAGAGGAGCAAGTTTTAACGTTGAAGGAGTAATTGTAATTGTAATGTGGGGGGGTAAATGTGCCAGGCAACAAAGGCCATATGGTACTATTGGGGTAGTAGGGTTAGGTAGTAGGGTTGGGTAGCAGAGCTAGGTGGGGGGGAGGGTTGGGTAGGGGTTAGATCAGATGAAGGACATTGACGGCACGGAGAGACATGATCAGTAGGGAATAAGACTTGGAATGGGGGTAGCTGAGGGAGGAGCGTTCGCAGGAGGTAAAGGACTGGGGTCCATATCCATTAAGAAGCAAGGAAGAAGGAAGAGGGTCAGGAGCGGGCGAGAGAGAGAAGGTTGAGAGAGGAGATCGGTACGGGAGTAACTAGGCGGTAAGGGAAGAGAGAGGAAAGATCGGGCAGCAGAGGAAGGAAGAGGAGGGGCAGACAAAGGGGACTGCACCAAAGAACAGGCGGGGTAAGACGAGGGGGGGAGGGGAGAGTAAAGTGGGGAAGGGGGAGAGGGCAGAGCGCCGGGGGCAGAGGGGGGAGAAGGGGGCTGGAGGAGGGATCGGGAAGGGGAGACAGCAGGGGAAGAAGGTGGAGGAGGGGGAGTCGGGGTAGGAGGGAGGTGCTTGCGAGGGGGGTGAACAGAAGCCATGACCTGGATAGGAGGGGCCGGGTGGGAAGGGAGCAAGGAGGTAGGAGGGGAGGACAAGGGAGCCGTGTTCTTTATGAACATGACGATGGCATCAAGGGTATCACTCTCGGAAGGAGTGGGAGAGGAAGGTGCAGGGCGAGTCTTTTTTTAGAGAGGTGGAGAGGGGGTGAAGAGATCAAGGCAGGAGCAGGAGAGGGGTTTGGTGGGGGAGGGGAGATCAAAGCTTCAGAGTGGTGTTGTCGCTTGGTAGAGTGAGAGCGCTGGGGGCGTGGAGAGGTAGGGGCAGGAGTACAGGCGGTGGTGGAGGTAGGAGTATCAGGGTCAAGGACAGCAAAAGAATTAGAGCAGGAGATGGAGGATGGAGGGGGTGAGGGGTAGAAGGAAGAGGAAGGAGGTAGAGGAGAGGGATGGGTGGAAGGAGGGATAGGGGAGGGGGGCTGAGGACTGGGGCGGGAAGAAGAGGACGTGGCTGAAGAGCGAGAGGCAGAGGCAGCGACATGGCGAGGAGAGGGGGTGAAGCCTAGGCGACGAGCTTCCTGACGTGCCTCGCATAATGTGAGACCGCCACGGAAGCGAATACCAGCGACCTCAGTCTCAAACGTATAAGCTGGTCAGCCACTGTAGAGAACATTATGAGGGCCACCACAATTGCAGCAGCGCTGGGTAGTAGCAGGACATTGATCATGGGTGTGGGTAAAGCCACACAAAGGGCAGCGGAAAGCAGAGCGGCAGTGTTTTTCCGGGTGTCCAAAGCGCCAACAGTTTCGGCACTGGCGAGGTGGAGGAACATAAGGCTGGACAGGGAGCATGATACCCCCAACGTAAACATGGGTAGGAAGTTCGTGGCGCTTAAAGGAGATCCGAGCAACATTGGTGGGATTTTTCTGGCGACCTCGGGGAGACAAGGTGTAGCAGCGGACGTTGACAGCGTCATACTCGCTGAGTAGGTTGAGGTCAGTATGACAGTCTGACCAGATCTTGTCATCAATAAGGCAGTCTTGAGGGGAGATGGAGACAGTGCCAGTGCATGTGTTGAGACAGTTGTCAGGGGTCGCACAGAAGGGATCACCGGATGGGGCCAACAAGTTGACCATGGCCTGAGACCGAGTCTCAGACTCCACACGTACCAGGCGAGAATGGTCAGGTCGGGTCTGGAAGTGGACCTTGCCCACTTGTTCCTATAAGCAGCGTTGAAAGTGGAGGGTATTCTCAGCGAAGGGAGCGGAGGGGGAATAGTAAAGAAGCGGTCCCAGTGGGCAGGGGCAAAGAAGAGGTCATAGGCAGAGGGGCGAGGCGCGCCACGAGAGAAACCTGTCCGGGGCTGTGCCGTTGTCTTCGTAGAGGAAGAGGGGCCATAAGGAGCTAAGGTAGTAATAGAGGATGATGTAGATGTGACGGGGAGGGAGGCTGGAGGAGTGGTAGAAGTGGAAGAGAGAGTCGGGACAGCGGTAGACACAGGGGAGGGAAGAGGGGCAGTTGAAGGGGCGCTGGAAATAGGGACGGTAGAAGGAGGAACAGGGGGCAGGTGAGATGAGGAGACTACAGGGGTGCGAATAGAGGCCGTGGTAGTGGTAGAGAAGGATGAGGAACAATGAGGACCAAACCTTGGGGGAGGCGGGATGGTGGTAGCAGGAGGGAGAGAAGATGCGGGAGGTGGGGCATAGGATGGAGTAGCATGAGAAGCTGTGGAGGGGGCAAGAGTACAAGGGAGAGTAGGAGGAGTAGGAGGTGATATAGTAGTAGGGGTCTGAGGAACAGGCAGAGAAGTCGAGGCCAGATCCATTGGGCAAGCAGAGGCGTCAGGGGAGAGGCGACCAGCAGCAGAGGCCTTGAGGGACTGGTCGGGTACCATAAACTGATATGAATTTGTAAGAATGGCATCCGGGGTCACAGGTAAATTGCCTACCGGATCGCCAAAAGGGGTCGAGCGCTGCTGCTGGGGACGGGGTACCTCGTCCCCCACAGGACTACCCGGTTTAAAAGGTAGCCCTTGTGGCACCGAAAGTTTGTCCCGCAGCGGCGAGCAAAGACCCCGGCCTCGATGCCTACCGGCCCAGGCACCCTCCAGCCAACACAGGACGGCCCACAACGGGCGATCCCTCTGGCGGGCGGCACCGGTGACCCACACCAGTCTACGGTCGGGATCATCTTGTCGGCCCTGACAGATACACAAGCCCCCCCACCACGTCAAGGTAGATCCCATGGGGGGGCGTTGAAGGAGTAGAGGTTGGGGTTTCAGGGTTTAGAAAAAATATTAGTCACTGGCACTGAAGGAACTACAGGAAGAATGAGAGAAGTGGAAGGGAAGAACTAAGAGATGGGTATGAAGAGAGAGCATTAGCAATTGAAGAGAGGTAATTGTACTAGATCAAGGAACAAGAGGAGTGGGAGAGGAAGGGGTATGAGTGGAGGAAGAAGGATGGAATGTAGTAGAGGGAAAGGTAGAGCTAGAGGTGGTCCATGGGGTGGTGTTAGTGGAGATGCGCTGAGAGAGAGGAACTTTTTGGAAGCCACTGAGAAGGGCTTCTTTGAATGCTAGGCTATGTTTGAAATGGAGAGCAGCCAGCAATCTTCGATTCAAGCTTATGGAAGAAGACATAAATCTTCTTGTGTGCAGTTTGAACAAATGCCTTTTGTTGAGGGGATATTTGTACTATTATGGCCAAGTAAGGCACAGAGAGAGCAACATGCAGTGGATCTACAGTACTTTGCTGGATGTCCAAATCTCCAGCAATTCTTGCACTGACGAAGGGGAGGAATTTAAGGTTTAACTTTACAGAAGGCCCCGCCTATGTATACACTGATTTTTGCAATATTTGCTGGGTACTTGCAGCAGCCATTAAGGTTAATGGTAAAGAAGGATATGTGAGCGATATAATGCTCGTCTGCAATCAGTTTAAAGAGGTGAGAAGAACAGTCAGACCAACTGACGCTCACTGGGCAGATTTCATGGGATATGAGAACGGTACCAGTACAAGTATTCACTTGGGTATCAGGGTACACTGGAAAATGTTTCCCTTCAAGGTCTTTGAGGGTGAGCTTGGGATTCTGAGTCAACAGTGACTAGGTGAGATTTGTCAGATCGTGTGAGGAAGGTTACCCTTCCCACCTGTTTTTGGATGCATTTCTGAAATTGGAAAGTGTTTTCTGAGTATGGAGCAAAAGCAGGGATATGGAAGTATTTGTTCCATAGATGAAGACCAAGGAGGGTGGATAAAGGAAGGTGATTAATGGTTGTGGATGGGCGTGGGTGAGGGTGAGAGAAGGAGGAGACAGTCTAGGTTATGGGAGAGGTCAGAGTAGAAGGTTGATGAGTGTATTTTTAAGTTTTGGGGGTATATATGGTTCTCAGGTGGTTATAATAGTAGGAGGGGTTGCTAGTGGTGCAAGAGGAAGTGGAAGGCACGAGGGAGTCTACAGGTGGGTGGTTAGGCGTGTCCTTATCAGAGCCAGGGAAGTCTGGGGATAAATTTTTTGAGGTGCATTCCCCAGTGCACATGTTAGTTTTGAAATTTCATTAATGGCCATGGTGAGCTGAATGTAAGTAGGGGATATAACTGGTCTGCTCCCCATAACCCTCATTACAAGTAACGGCAATGAAAGAGGGAGGGTATACTTTGCCCATGGCACCTTCAGGCCATTCACGACTGAACTCGTAGCAAGCCTATTATCCTCTTAGCACAGCTCTGTACATATAGGGATGGCACAAAGTTCTCAAAGTGAGTCTAGTTGAACAAAAACTTTAAAAAAATTGTGGAATTTCAGGAGGAGATTATAGACTATAGCAATGCACTGAGTGTGAGAAGGGTGATGTGGAAGAGGAATGGCAGCTGTTAAAGAGTACCATGGTGGGGTGTGTTGAGGTGCGTGGTGGGAGATGGAGTGAGAAAGGATCAAATCAGGTGCAGGGAGGGAGAGGAGCACGGTCGTGCTCCTCTCCCTATGAAGAGGAAAGGATAAACCTGAGGACCCTATTTTGGATAAGACTCCTGCTTTTGTCCCACTTGTGTGACTATGTTGTGCTGGGTGTCCTCTTCTCCTCTAGGGGCATTAGAGGCTAAGTGAGAGGAGTGTAAATGTATGTATGCATGTGTGTGTTTATGCGAGCCTCATTTTGATTCATTATGATGTACAATGGAAGAACTACCTGAAATGCAGTACGAGATAGTGGAAGAGTAGATAAAGGATTTATTTGACTTCAAGAAGTAAAAGGCTATATGTAAAATAACATTGCTGGCAGTTTTTTCAAAGAGTTTGTGGAGAGAATGAAATATAAAGGTACTTTATACCTAGGACTTTGGAATCTTAGTCATGCTCACCTGATTTTTGGCAAAGGCTCCATTCCGTTTCTTCAAGTTGAGCACGTAAAGAATTTAATTCTCTTCTCAATTGTTCAGTTTGATTTTGCTGTCCATCTCGTTCTCGACGAACTTCTTCCAGTTCTGCTACTACCTTTCTGCGCTCTTGTTGTAACTGCAACAATTAAGTAAAAATTAGGTTGAATAATTATTTTAGTATCAAAATAGAGGATGTCACCACCACCAAAACTGCTCACCATCATATGAGTATTCTACATTACCATGTCCTGCTGTCTTGTTTTAATGGACTTAGGACACGGTTACATAGGACACAAATGTCTCACTATTATGTGATACATCTACGTAATAACAGATTATAAAGGAAGGATGATTGTGTCCGCTTTGACGAAACAGATTATAAAGGAAGGATGATTGTGTCCGCTTTGACGAGCCATATAGGAGATTCCTCCACCCCCAGGGGGCATAAGTTTTCATTTATAACTGTCTTTATATTTCTTCATTGCATGCTCTTATCCTCTCCATCTCATCACTCTCCTCTGCTTCACATACTGTAGCACTCTATCCTCCCATTTCACTATAGGTCACCTTCTTGCACCCACCGCCTCTACCCTACTCCAATACACTCTTGTCATTTTACTCCCTGGTATTCTTTTTATGTGGCCAAACCATCACAAGAGTAGTTGTGTTTGACCCTATCAATCATTCCACATGAATTCCACACCCGTCTCACTTGCGTAAGTGATTGTCATGTAGGTAGTCCTTTTTTCACTTCCATACTTATCATCCTTTTTCATTTTGATGCTCTAGAGATCCAACCACTTTCCTCTTTTGTACTACTTACCACTCTTTCTCTCATTTCAACTTCCATACTTCCGTAATTGTAGAAGATTGAGCCAAAATACTTAAATTCATATACCTCCTCCATTCTCCCTAATTTCACATTCTTTTGGATATTTTAGTCTTAACCAACGTGGCCAATCAAAATCAACCACTTAACTTTGACTTCCCTCAAACACCATAACCTTACTTTTGTTAACATTTACCTTCAACATCTGTATTTCGTACACACTACTAAACATATCTACCAATTTCTATAATTGTCTCTAATCTTCTGCAATCATGACTATCATCAGCAAACTGAATTATTTGTATTCAACACCGAATCACTACTATTTACACACAATATAACTTGTCTTAAGTCCTCTAATTTGAATATGCCTCTTCAGGACTTCATTCCAGGTATTTTTTCATTACTATATGGTACTGCTTCTTTCCCAGCCAGCCTCGGCTGGAGGGAGGGAGGGTGGGTGGGGAGGAGTTTTCTATTGTTCTGTTCTTTCTCTACTAATAATAGTTAAATGTACTGTAGTCAAATCAAACGTCCAAATAGGAACCTGTAGGTCTGATGCTGTTTGTACGCCACTTTAATCCTTATCATATTTGGTTTACTTGCTGATACGTTTAAGTTGTTTGTTTAACCCAATCTTTCTTATCCTTTCCATGCACATGGCCAAACTAACAAAAGTTAATAAATAGTAGTAGTCTGGCAATCTTTTCCTCTGAAAATAATGAATAATTAATGTTTTCATACCTGATAGGTCTGTGTGGTGAGTGATTGTTCCATCTTCAAGGCCTTCTGCTGTGCTCCTTTCAGTCGGGAGTCATACAGATCCCGAATCTTCTTCAGTTCACGCTCCCACGTCTTCTCCTTCTCCTCATATACCTACATAAAATGTCACACTCTTTTAAGAAAAATATGGTATAAAGGCGTGTGTAGAAAGCTGTATAAATTATAATTCCTAAACAAATTTTCAGGTTGTAGCCTCAATAGCATTAATGGAATGTTTAAGCAAAATATTGTTTTAATGAAATACTTTTTACCTTGACATAAAGGTACAATTTAGCTGTTTGTAGAAGTTTCACCTTATTTTTACCATACATGCTTTGATCATGCAATTCAGGAACCACAAAGAATTGAATTTGTAAAATTACCATATTTAATACATATTAACTAATTTTTTAATTGAATATAAAGTACATACTATGATCAAAATCATCAAATGTCATTACAACAATAAAAATAACTCACTGATTGTTCTATTGTTTATCATGCTGCTGTGAAATATCAGTGTTAAAGATGTTGAATGAATGTTTAGAGGAAAGAAGGAATGTGATGGTGATGGAGAAGTTAATTCTTTAGTTCTTAATAAAAACTACAAAAGTACAGTGGCTGTAATTAAACCATTAAAGAATCCATACCCAGAAGGAATGAGATGATTAAATGGAAAAATTATTCCAAAACTCGTATTAATTTGAATACAAGATGTCTATGGAGATGAGAAGAGTTGGTGTACAACGAAGAAAGATGACTGAGTGATTACTCTATAAGGTAAGGTAAAGTGGGGCCCATGCTGCAGCTGCACGTGACTGCAGGAACTCATCTCCCGTCATATAGGCCTTTGAGCCAGTCCAGACTGTTGCAGCACATTAATGTGCATAAAATTGTAATTTTTCATAATGCTGGGTGACTGTTCTAATAAATGTAGGCAACCTCATTGGACTCATTTTGGACAGTCGTCGTAGAAAATAAATCGTCTAAATTTGACACCAAAAAAATATTATACATCTTACAGAAGATTCTGAAAACTACTGGATTATATGTTTACGGCACTTACTATATATAGTGACATTGATGCTAAAAAAGTTAGATCCATATTTGATGTATCCAATCATAATCTAGTTTCGTGAACTACTTATGTAAGTAGTTTACTGATAAATGAATAGGAGAAGGAATACTTTATAACAGAGTGCTTTAAATCAGAGCATGCAATATGAGAAGATAGAATGTGTGTTATATATATTGTGTGAATATAGCGTGCAGTAAACAACAACATAATGAAAGTTTATTATATAGAATGTAGTGAGTAGAAAAATACTAGACAGAGTGAAAGTTTTCAATAGAAATGCCAGTGCATGCATTAAAGTGAAAGAAATGGACGAAAACCTTAAGATAAATGAGTTTGATGTGTAATGTTTTCTGACAACGTTTATTACAAGAATGAGTGATGTTATCCTAAGTTTTAATCTAATCTTGGATGGAGTTGTAAGAGAAATCAATGCAAACACTGGTAATGCTGGAGTGAAGATTAACACTGATGATGTGAAATGTGATTTTGTCTAAACAATAAGGTGCTTAATTTATATTAGACGGGAAGTTGAACACTATTATGCTTGCAAATTATAATGTTTTGCTAGAAAAGTGATAAAGGACTTGCAAACACTGTTAGATTATTGCAATACTTCTCTAAGGAGAAATTTCAAATGAAATATAAAAGTTATTTTGGGGGGTAAAACAAAGTCAAGTAACTGACTTTGTGGATTCATAAAGAACTAAATGTGAATGCTGTAAACAATGTATGATAAGGTTTAATATATAGTTTACAGAAATATCTGAATGACTTTGAATTCAAATATCTAGGCTTCATCCTGTACAAACACAAAAGTGTGGAGAGAGACTAAAGAGCTTTAGAAGAGAGAAAAGTGGTAGGATCTTTATAGCACAGTACATGATTAAAGAACACAACACCCTGAAATAGTTTGGTTATCTTAAGAAAATGGGTGAGGATAAGAAAATGACAAATGTATGTAATTATGCATGGTTAGTACACTGCCTCCTACTAAAATATACTTCATGAATTCAGGCCAATGGCTTACATAACAAAGTATTTGCGTGACTGACCTGACCCGCTGTGTTGAACAGGTGCCCTTCTCTTCTCCTCTAGAAGCCTAGGGACTAAGTGAGGAGTGTATGTATATGTATGCAAGGGTGTGTGTATGCGCGCCTTGTCTCAGCTACACCCTTTAGAGAAATGTCAGCCTGGTATATAGATATATAGATAACAATATAATTGCCACATGAATGGTAGTCAAGTGGTAAAAATAACAGCAAGTGCTCGATTTAAAAATCAAAAAGGATATGCAATATCCCGTGGAGAATTGAATTGAAAGTTCAAATATTTGGTTTTAAGTATATAAAGCAATAGTTCTCAATAGTCTTGAGTCAAACATTAAATGATTTGTTAGCACTTTCCTTTTTTGTGAACTACTGTCAGACTGACAGTTTTGCACTACTCATAACTCCTATGGTAATGTATGTCTATATCAATAATAACTAACCGGAATCACAGCTTAAGTATGGGCATGTACAGTGACAAAAGTTGTTCAGAATTAAAATTAGTGGATTGATGTGAAAGGAGTAACGGTGATGACGCTAATCAATATATAGTGAATACAAATGGTGAGCAATAGAACATTTGATTTATGCAGCCAATACAATGTGATTTTTGATGAAGGTTCAGATGATGTAATGAGGACGTGTCCAGAACTCTTGACTGAAAGATGCAGGATTAATTTCTAAGTGAAAATGTCAGGCCAGTGGAGTGATTGAACAGCAGATTATAATGCTAAGATAAGTAATAAAACATGCATTAATTGAACATTAAGACAGTGAAACAGGATGTGAAAGTATCCCAAGTCATGCAGATCTAATGAATGAGTCATCATTCTATGGAACCTTCATTTTACAGATTATAATTGCAGTGAGTGTACTCAAGTGCTTCCTAACTGTAAGTGGCAGAAGAAATCTGCTCAGAATCATGAAGAATAACCATGATAATCTTATAATTATAACTAACTTGCAGACAAGCACGTTCATATAATACTCAATATAAAAGAAAAAGCCATACATAATACCAAAAGCAATACTTAATACTGTGAACACAACTTGCAGTACTTCCTACACACAGTTTCCAAAGTTTGTGGAAACATGCAATTTCAACACTTTTCTGTTTGAAATACCACTTACCTTAAATATAACCTGCTCATTCTGTTCCATGGTTTCTCGTAGTGTGTTGATTTCAGAGTCCTTCTCTTTCAGCATAGCCTCCAGCTCTGCCACACCAGAGTCCGAAGGGGAAGGGGTTTGATGGTGCTCGTCCAATGTCAGTTCACTCAATGAACCCGACACAGACCCACAGATGGTACGGTCCAGGCCCAGGTTGGATCCCGTCACTGATAATGATCTATCCAGCACCAAGTTAGATCCACTGACTGAGCCTGACCTGTCCAAGTTAGACCCTGTGACTGATGCGGATCTGTCCAATCTAATGCTTGAACCGGGCCGATCCAGTCCTTGAACCGATCCAGAATGGTGAACGTTGCTGATACGAGAGAGATTAGTCACAGAGCCACCCATTCGCTGGTGTAGACTACTCACCATCGACGGGTTGTGCAGGTGATGACCAAAGGAGTGTCCTGAGTCACTAGAAAGGTTCTTCAAGCTATCGTAGCGAGGAAGGTCACTATTAGAATACCCATTTATGCGCGTGTACACTGAAGCATTGTCATATGTGCTTGAAAGTCTATTATCCAATGTGCTTTCATGACTTGATAGTCTATCATCTTGAGCAAACTTGTGGTGGTTGTGGCTGTCTTCTATGTTACTAGAGGTTGACTGGTGTGAGGGTGGTCGGTAGGTAGATGGACTCTTGCTGCTGCTATTGCTGCTGCTGCTGCCATTACTGCTGGAGCTTATATTGTGGCAATTATTACTATTATTAAAATTATTACTGTAATTATTACTGTAGCTATTCTTGTTGTTCAGTGAGGTGTTCTTACTATTGTGGAGCTTAGTAAGACTATTGTACTTGTTATCACCAGTGTGTTGATCACAGTGGCCTCTAGAGGACAGAGGGGTTGTGAGACCACGACGATCTAAGGAATAACTATTGTGGCTCAGCGTTTTGAGGTCACCCATACCTGTAAACAATAAAAAAATGCTATACAAATACTTCTAGATACTTGATTAATAATTCTGATTTTGTGTTATGTCTAAATATGTAGTTTTTTTCTGAAAATATGCAAGCATACACATGTTCAAGTACACACCAACAGTAACAGGTTATGATAGATAGCAGATGAAGCTCAAGATTGGAAAGGAACATGGTAGTTATAGAAAAAAGGAAAGGCTGTGTTTATCAGATAGCAACAATGAGATTAGTGATTGAAAAGCATCTGGCAAACACTAGAAATGTATAGGTAGGTATACAATATGATACCTTAATCAATAGTAATTAGATCCAATCAATAGTAATTAGATCCATAATGATGTTAGATGGCAAAAAAATAGAGGTTAATAAGTTCATACAATCATAAGGCCATACTACTAGAGAATGGCGAGAAACACTTAGAAATAATGAAAACTTAATTTGACTGTGTGTGTGTGTGTGTGTGTGTGTGTGTATTTACCTAATTTACCTAATTGTAGCATACGGGGGGGAGAGCTAAGCTCATGCTATCCCGTCTCTGTTGTTCCAATAATTATCTAGCTTCATTTTAAAACCATGTATTGTTGTTGCTTCGGTCACTTCTTTATCCAGGGCATTCCAAGTGTCGATAATTCTATGTGGAAAACTGTATTTCTTCACATCCCTCCTGCAAGTCCCTTTCTTCAATTTCTTCCTGTGTCCCCTCGTGGTTCGCTCGTCCCGCACTATCAAATCATCTCTGTCATACTTGTCGATTCCTTCTATAAATCTAAACATTACAATTAAATCTCCTCTCGTTCTTCTCTGTTCCAAAGACTTCAAACCCAATCTCAACAATCTATCTTCATAAGGGAGGTTTTCAAAACTAGAAACCATTTTTGTTGCTGCCCGTTGGATCCTCTCCAACTGTTTAATATCCTTCTTCAAGTTCGGTGACCAGACCACTGCTGCATATTCCAACCTTGGACGAATCATAGTGACAATAATTTTCTTCATCATATCCTCATCAATGTAGGAAAATGCCACTCTTATATTCTTAAGCAAATTGTAGGTTTCCCCAACAATTTTATTTACATGCCTTCTCGGTGACATATCGTCCATAACAATTACTCCTAGATCTTTCTCTGTATTTCTTCTTTGGATGTTTTCTTCCCCCAACTTGTAAGCTCCAACTGGTCTGTTTTTGCTTTTCCCAAACTCCAATACACTGCATTTCCTTGCATTAAATTCCATTTTCCATTTTTTACTCCATTTGTATATCTTATTCAAGTCCTCTTGAAGCAAGTCACAGTCCTCCCTTTTCTTCACCCGTTTCAAGATCTTCGCATCATCAGCAAACAGATTTGTATAACTTTCTAATTCTTCAGCTATATCGTTTATATATACTGCAAACATTATTGGAGCCAAAACTGATCCCTGAGGGACCCCACTCTTTTAAATGTAGATGGTTCGTCTCTAATGACCGTTCTCATTTCCCTGTCCTTCAGAAAATCCTCCATCCATGCCAACAATTTCCCTCCTACACCACCTTCTTTTCTAAGTTTCCACACAAGTCTTTTATGCGGAACTTTATCAAATGCTTTCTTCAGATCCAAATAGATACAATCGGCCCATCCATCTCGCTCCTGTATTATATCAATAACTCTGGAATAAAAGGATATCAAATTGATTGTAGTTGAACGACCCTTTCTGAAGCCAAACTGTTTATCACTTAGGACAGTATTTGTCTCAAGATACTCCATCCACTTATCTTTAACTGCCCTTTCACATATCTTGGCCACCACACTTGTCAGTGATACAGGTCGATAATTCATCGGGTCCTCCCTCTTGCCACCCTTATAAATTGGAACTATGTTGGCCTTTTTCCAGTCTGCTGGGACTTTGCCTTCCTTCAGAGAGCAATCTATGATGCTGTGTATTCTGGTACTTAATTCATTGCTACACTCCTTCAAAACCCAGTTTGAAACACCATCTGGTCCATGAGCTTGTGTGTGTGTGTGTGTGTGTGTGTGTGTGTGTGTAAGTGTGTAAGTGTGTGTGTGTGTGTGTGTGTGTGTGTGTGTGTGTGTGTGTGTGTGTGTGTGTGTGTGTGTGCTGGTATGAGAGAAAACAGATTGAATTATGATTCATTTGACTTTAGAAAACTAAATTTAGAAAAAAAAAAGTAAACATGTATGGTCAAAAAGGTATCAAGGAATTACTTCTGATATTTGGTGTCAGTCTTGTGTAAACTTGGTAAGATGGAATACAAAACACTGCAAGGATAAATTCAGAATAGGAAAATAATTCCTAACTTGACAAGATGTTGAAAGGCAGACTGTTTAGTATGATATTAAGAAGAGTTACTTATACAGTACTGTATTGTGTCACTTGTACTGATAAATACGTGGACAATTAATTATTTATTAAGGTAACAGGGTTCTTTCTTAGAATAGCAGTACAGCTTCAATGAACCGTAGTAGGAACAGTGGCAGGTCACTGTAATAGGAGATATCACAATAAAGACTGTTGTAACTATAATGTAGTATTGGTATATTTAATTCCATTGAACAACTATATTAATGTTGTATGAAAATGTTATTTCTATAGTTGAGCATATAGCTTCCAGAAGGCCATGTTAATCCCACAAGACAAGGAATTATACTGACTGAACCTTGAAAACGTTCTTTTGGTACAGTATTTGGGATTAAATAGTGGAAAATTACTGAATGGCTGAGCGTATCTTGCGATTATAAAGTTCTATACATGAGTATTATTAGTGGTTCACTGTACTTACTGCCATAGTGGTGGATGACCCCCTTGGCCAGGGTGGGGGCGGAGGTGTAGCGAGGGTCGGGCTTGGCAGGGGATAACACGCCTGACGAGTGTACCACGAAGCTCCCTGTGGATCCCCCGCCGACGACTCCGCAGTTGGTCGGGGGGGAGATGGCTTGGACCCCAGGTGACGCAACAGGTTTGAAGGCAATGGGTCGAATCACCACCTTACCCTGCGTGAAAATATAACAATCACAGCGAGATGACAAACAATGAAAAGTAACTATATCTATGCAGAATATCACCACTAATTATCTACATTGATTATATATATATATATATATATATATATATATTATATATATATATATATATGTATACTATATATATATATATATATATATATATATATATATATATATATATATATATATATATGTATACTATATATATATATATATATATATATATATATATATATATATATATATATATATATATATATATATATGTATACTATATATATATATATATATATATATATATATATATATATATATATATATATATATATATATATATATAATATATATATATATATATATATATATATATATATATATATATATATATATATATATATATATATATATATATATATATATATATATATATATATATATATATATATATATATGTATACTATATATATATATATATATATATATATATATATATATATATATATATATATATATATATATATATATATATATATGTATACTATATATATAT
>JAXIVD010006233.1:2500-22500 GCA_036785275.1 Cancer borealis
CTCCTGCTGAGGTGTATTCGGTGCACTGCTCCCTTTGCCTTCCTCCTCCTCCTCCTCCTTCCTCCCTTTATGCTGTCCATTCCCCCACAGCAAGTCAACCGTGGCAGTCGTATTCTGAATGGGTGTGTGGAGGGGGCGGGGATGGGCGGTGGTGTAGCTGAAGCACCTCTGCCTTTACTTACATCCGTTCCCGAGGCAAGTCTTGAGGCGGGTGGTGACGTCATGACTCACGGGGTGGTGGGTGGGGAGGGGGAGGTTGCCACTCGCTGCCGGAGTGCTCAGGAAAAGCCGAGCCGCTGAGGCAGTGAAAGGCGGAATTGCATCATAAACTAAGACGGAACATTGAATCATTCGCTGACACCACGTGCTGTGTGGTGGTGGTGGTGGTGACGAGAAGGGGTGCGTCATCCCCGCCCACCACGACGCCTTGCAAGAGAGAGGAAGTGTCCCATGCAGGAGTGGCCACACTCTACCCGCCCCAGCCACGTGACCCCCTTACACCCCATAGTTAGAACCTCCAATATATAAAGAGGAAGTCCATGAACCATCTCATATTTAATAAACCAAACGGAGCATGTGGATTCAGACTCAAGTAATGATCGCATATAAAAAAAAGTAGGTCGTCCAGTAACACCGGTCGCTCTCACACGTCTTGCTACACGCTATTCACGCCTTGCAACTTAATACTCTGCACGTGAATGGTATCGCTGTTGTGAGCCTCGCCTAGCAGTCCACAGGTCCGGGGAGTCCTTTCAGTAGCTGAAGTTCAGTGTCAAACTAAAAAGGATGCAAAAGCCCGCTCCGTAACCCTTTTCATGCCAGCAAATCTCTTTCACTCGCCTGTCATCGTCACTTCACTTCTCTCTTGATTCCATCAGCCACTACGTCTCACCTCGACCTTCCATACCTACTGAAAGCGACAAATTCACCTGCACATACTCTTCTCACTACTCATAATGCCTTCATACTTTCATGGCCACACCGCCCAAGCACCTCATTTCATTCCGCTCCACCACTTATGAATACTGCATCCCACGGTTCCATCATTAGTAATCCTGTCTGTCCTTCTCACCACCAGGAGTATGCTTCAACACATTCAATTCCACTGACGTCACTTCTAGTTCTACGGCAATGAGTGTTCTGTAACTCTCTAAAGCTTCTCTCATTTCATAACATCCAATACTTCATTGAGTAGGCTCAGTTTTAACAAGTCCTTTCCAATAAGGACTTAACAATTTAAACACCTACATGCTCTGTTATAACGGAAAACTAAGGACAACGCCTCCGTAACGACTGCATTCTCCTTGAAAAGTAGTCACGCTGGCGCCACGCTGACCGTTGCTGTGGCTTGCTTGAAGTGGTAAGGGACGCGCCCGGTGGGTACAGCAGTTCTTTGTCTCGTCCCGGACCTTCTCCTCCTTCCGGCCGTCTCCTCCGCCTTCCAGCTGACCCTCACTTCCCGCCGATATTTCCTGCCAACACCGAGCCTCAGGGCAGTGTAGGAGGAGGTAAGCACGTAATTCAAGGATGTAAGAGACAGAAAGGCAATGGAAACTCGTCTAAATAACCCCTACCAGCAAGCACCCAAAGGCCACACATGTACGTACACCCTTGTTGCTCAGAAATCATAAAAAAAATCCCATAACTTTCTAAGCACGAACCTCAGTAGAAACGCTGGTGATAATTTTCCAGGTCACGGGGAGGAACACGCTTTCTTCGCCAAGTCTTGACCGCTTACTCGAGCTGCTTCACACAACATCATTATGAAAAACTCTATTTTGATGTCAGAAACAAGTTATATAAATGAAGTAATCCACGGTGTTCGCAGGCAGGACGTTGTGGGAAGCGAAAGCCTCAACGAACTTTAATGAGGAAGAACGGGTGACTCATAGAGAATGGGAGAAAGAGGAGGAGAAGAAGAAGGAAAAGGAGAAGAAGGAAAAGAAGGAGGCATAGGAGGAGGAGGGAAGACACTGCGCGTAAAGAGGTGGGCGGAAGGGAGGGTGTCAGGCTGAACGAACGTGGGCGCAGTGGAGGAACCAAGAGACGGAAGATTGAAGCAAATAATAGACAAGAGAAGGAAAAGACTGAGGAAAGAGAGTGTGAGAGGAAGTGTTTACCTCGCTTGCCTAGTAGCCACTTGAGAGAGAGAGAGAGAGAGAGAGAGAGAGAGAGAGAGAGAGAGAGAGAGAGAGAGAGAGAGAGAGAGAGAGAGAGAGGAGAGAGAGAGAGAGAGAGAGAGAGAGATACATACATTATTCAAGGCTGCATCTTGTCTTGTTCTTTTCTTCCTTGAATTTACTGATCAGTCCTGAAAGTGAACTACGTCGCTTTCCCTTCCTGCATCTATGGCCTCGAAAACTAGGAAAATAATAATGATAATACCCGACTTCACCTACTTTTCCCGTAACCTGATGATGAAGGAGGAGTCTCAGTGTACACGAACAAGGAAAATAATATTACTTGAGAGAGAACGAGAGAGAGAGAGAGAGAGAGAGGAGAGAGAGAGAGAGAGAGAGAGAGGAGAGAGAGGAGAGAGAGAGAGAGAGAGAGAGAGAGAGAGAGAGAGAGAGAGAGAGAGAGAGAGAGAGAGAGAGAGAGAGAGAGTCATTACTGATCATTACCTTTCCCAAACTTTCCCTCTCTTTCTGTTCCATGCCCACGCCTTTCCCCTCCCCTTACCCCCTCCCACTCACTGCGTACCTGCGCCTCTCCACCATTCACCTATCCCACCTCCGTTCACTCACCCCAGGGAATATAAGTTTGCAGACACAGCTAAAGTTTCGTAACAACGGACACACATCATCAGTAGTAGTAGTAGTAGTAGTAGTAGTAGTAGTAGTAGTAGTAGTAGTAGTAGTAGTAGTAGTAGCAGTAGTAGTAGTAGTAGTAGTAGTAGTAATAGTAGTAGTAGTAGTAGTAGTAGTAGTAGTAGTAGTAGTAGTAGTAGTAGTAGTAGTAGTAGTAGTAGTAGTAGTAGAAGTAGTAGTAGTACAAAGGAAGAACAGACAGCAACAGTCCTACTGGACCTAACGAATAGGAATAGGAATAGTAGTAGGAAGAGGAGGTGGAGGAGTTAGATAGTCATAATTTATTTTAGATGATACAGAAGAAAAAGAAACACAAACTTGGTTCTGCTAGAAATCTTCATCTTCATAAGGGAGACGCAGACGGACCTTCACGTCATCCCCCAAGCCGTAACCTCACAGCTGGGGGCGTGGTGAGGCCTTTGACTCCTGGCGTCGTAAAGTCCCCTGGGTCATAAAGAAGGGTGGGGAGGCAGGAGGGAAGAGGGAGGAGAGCGACCAAAATACAGCCTCATTTCAGCCCCTTGTGTCGCCCATTCGCCGCTAAACATGACCGCGTTGCCGCATTACGCTATTCAACACACCACAGTCACCGTCACGCCGTCTCAAGCCTCTAGTTCTGCTTGACATTACTGAACTCCACCTGCGACGCCCGCAATTTCAACATTTTCGAGGTCATTATTTTTGAAGTGTAGGCACGTTCACGGGGTTGAGTGAGGAGAAAATACAAGTGAGAGCTAACAAGACGGAGGGGGAAAAGGTGAACGGAGAGGCTGCCATGACATTTCTAAGATATTATCAGAAATTCCACTGATACATAGTCATTTCCGCAGGTCACCCTTACCCTACCTTCCCCATCACTTATTCTCTACCCCCGACACCCCTCTAAGACTCGCCCCCCCCCCCCCAGAAAACTGCGCCCACGACTTGAAGCCACAGCAAAAGATGAGAGGAAGCAGGAGAAGGGAGGCGAGGCACTCAACAACCACACCTCTAACGGGACACGCCGCCCCTCAAATATTTACTCTCCGTACCGTTGTGCTAAGTCTCTAGTGTAACGCCAGAGCCTGGGAACACCCGCACCCCAATCCGTTGCAGCCTCCCTCACAACGCATGGCACTGGGTGAGGAATGCCAGCTATGGAGGACACGAGCCAACTGTGAGCTGCATCCTTACACTGAGATCCTTCCCTCACGCCAGTGTTTAAATTTTGAAGAAAAAAAACTTAATAAAGTTACTGGAAGTTCTTATATGCGTGGGTGATGTGAGGTTGACTTTTTGTATGATTAGTTCCTGAAAAAAGAACATGTTCATATGTACATACACACCATGGTGGATTAAGCAATACAACAACTATTTCTTCACCCACTGAACTTTCGTAGCTCTGAGTAAAAGAACATCAATTTGCATATAGATAGTCTTTCTGTAATCATGTTCAGTCCAATTGACTCTCCACCATACCGTGTGTTAGAAGTAGCGGGACCACATGGTATTGCGTCCACATCAACGTGTGTAATGTTCTCATGCTGCTTAGGTTTTGTTGAAGTGTAATCTTAAGACACAAAGACGATCAGAGAACAGGTGACAAAAAAAAAAGGAGATGGATAAGAGCAAGAGAAAGTGAAGCCCCGCTGTAGGATCAGGTGTTCCTTGCGGGGTAAAGGGCAGAGTACGAACCATGGCGGAGGGAGGGACTAGTGGAGAGGAGTGGAGGAAGATGGGAGGTAAGAAGCTGGGCGGAGAGAGAGAATGATGGGAAAAAATGATAAGTTAAAAAGATGACGATGGATGAAAAAGAAAAAATATTCATCAAAAGAAAGAGATCAAGAAATAACCAAGAGAGAAAAGTCAGACATACAAAATTAAGTAAGAACACTGGAAAGAGAGAGCGAGACGAAAATTTTTAGAAGACAAGAGCTGGAGAAACGCGTAGATTTTGAGAGAGAGAAAAGAAAGAAACATCGTGGACGTGAGCTTGAGGTGACGAGTGACTGAGGCAACGGAGGGATGGAAAGGTATGGAAGATAAGAAACGAAAGAAAGCCTTTAGATTTGGAAAGAGATGAGGGGCGTGGGGTGAGACTAAGATGACCGGTGATTACAATGGGCGGCTGAAGGAATGTTGAGATGGAGCTCCCTGCCCGAATGACGCCCTTAGAGAGGAGGCACGTTTGCTAAGGTTCAGGGGAGCGTGGGAGGGAGAGGAGATGAAGGGGCGTTTGGTAAGCATTCGCCGTCCTTCAGAAAATCAAACTGAACACCTCGGGTCACTGGGTTCACACAGCGAGGTCACGGATCTTCAACATTACCATAGTAACGTGAGAATGACAAAGCTCACTACCTGCTTAGCATCCAGTCAGCGCGCGTCCCTCACGACTCTCGCCTTTTCTCCCCAAACCCCATACGTCCTCTCCTCATGGTCTTGCATCACCTTAGTACCGTGGAGATAGAAATTTAACCCCGAAATATATACTTTCTTCTTTTTGTTGGGATATTATTATACTTATCATTACGAACTATTTTCATTATTCATCCTGATGCTTGAAGCGGCAGACAATGGTGAGGATTATGATGCTGTCCACCTTGACTCTCGACGGAGCAAGACAGCGAGGCTCAGGGACGGGTGGGATCCTTTCGATCAGGAGTTGTGTAAAACTCAAGAATCAGTAGACGTGAATATGATGATGGAAATGTTGTGTATCAGCATTTACTATTTATTTGTATGATACATTGTAAAAATTTTATCTACATTTCACTCATTTAGTTTATGTGAAATATTTATTGTTTTTCTTGTCCTTGTTACATAGTTTGGCATACGTAGTCGTAATACCAGTACATGATAAAAATAACAGTGAATACACGTTATCTATCACACAACACCTTCCCTCCGCAGTATAGGTGTTTGCTAAACGCCAGGTGGTGCCGAGGCATGGAGTTACGGTGTGTTCAGAGCGGGTCAAGGGCAGCAGCAGCCTGGACACGCCTACCCACAAGCCGCCAGCCCGGCACTGCTGCCGCTGACAAACGAACTCACTCACTCTCTCTCGTGTTGCAATAACATCAAGACAGTTTCCCTACAACACTTACATTAACACACACAGAAAAAAAAACACAACTCAACTTCTATCTGGAACTGCCTCAAATGTCCAATAATTTACTTTATACCATTATTGCCATGATCATCATTATCATCTAAAGATGGGAGCAAGGAAACAGGTGGCTGCGCTCCCAATTTTTCCATTTCTCTGTTCTGGGCAGCGATATCCGCCGAGAGGCTTTGTGACTCTCCTAACCTTGACACAGCGTGGCGGGGTGGGTCGGGCCGGTCCGAAGCAGCTAACATGGCGACGTTTTTGTCCTATATTTGTGAGAGTGTGCAGGTGTATCTGTGAATATAATCGCGTCTCTTTGTAAGCCAAGCTCTGTGGGCATCCCGTTACGCGTTTTAGGGTGAGTGGGAGCATTAAACATTAAATATCATTGTTGTTGTCATCTGTCATAATGCAAGTCCTGCTCTGTCCGCCCTCCGTCTTACAGCTTGTGATGACTCGACGGATTAATAAAGGTGACGCCACATCAACCTGTTATCAAGAGTTTACGAGTATGGATATTTGCCCTTGCCGTGTTCCAGGATACGGAGAGAGAGAGAGAGAGAGAGAGAGAGAGAGAGAGAGAGAGAGAGAGAGAGAGAGAGAGAGAGAGAGAGAGAGAGAGAGAGAGAGAGAGAGAGAGAGAGAGAGAGAGAGAGATAGGATAATTACAACATTTGATGATTACGTGAAGGAAATTGGTACTGTAATTGGTATTTTCATTCAGGATGGTATTAAGATGAAGAAGAACCAGGAGATTAAAAAATAAACAACGTTGATAAAGTAAATAACTGAAGTAGCGACGAACAAGCTGAACAAGAGAAACAAAGGAGAGGAAGGAGAAAAAACATAACATATAAAAGGCATAGAGGCATAATAACCAAAAGAGAAAACAAAAGGAAGAATGAACGAAACAAGAATAAATAAATCAAAGTTGCAAGCAAAAAAAAAATGGAAGAAAAAAAAACAGGAGAAATGTAAACCTGCAATCCCCTTTGATCATTACCTATTGAGATCACCAGTAAGGGGCAGGGGGGTGGCGGGCGGGAAGAGAGATGAAGAGGCGATACCCAAACCAAGAAGGAGAAATGGGCTGGAATTGGGTCATGAAAGGTTAAGGGACTGTAGGGAAGGGCAGGAAAGGGCGGAGCAATGTATGGCGGAGAAGGATGAGGAAGGGTGCGGCGTAGTTTTTACAGAAGAACAGGAGAGGAGAAGGGAGAGGCGCGGGATTTCCTGGTTACCCTCCCCCTTTCCCTTCCCTTTCTAGGCAGGTTCACGTCACCTCCAAGCAGTGTGACATTCCCCTGACCTCCTGCAGACTACACAATACTCAATCTCTTGTAACAAAAAATGAATAAAAGCATAGAGGTCACACTGCAGTTTACGGTTATATTATTGAGTCTGGTTGGAACTTATTATGTGCATATATTAAGTTTATTTTTCCGTTTGTATACAGTGCAGCTTGTATTGACTTGCCTGACGTTGTTGTCCTTGTGTAAGTCAACATAAGAGGCTGGTTGGAGTTTTGCTCATGTTTTAGACTCCAGTATTTTATTTAATGTGTTTATATTTTTTTTTACTACTTCATATCCATCCGTTTTGCAGGATTCTTTGCTGCAATAAAGATTAATATGCCCTGTTGTGCACAAGTTCCTCCTAAACATGAAAACCCAGTTGCCCTCAGCCGCTGCAGGAGTGGGTAGGACACACACACGCCCGACACGAGTGGATTGGCTCAAGTTCATGTTCCTGGACGCTTGTATGGTATGGTCTGAAATATGCACCGGTGTCTCATAGTGTGTGTGTGTGTGTGTGTGTGTGTGTGTGTGTGTGTGTGTGTGTGTGTGTGTGTGTGTGTGTGTGTGTGTGTGTGTGTGTGTGTGTGTGTGTGTTTGATTTTGTAATTATTTATTGGCTCAATTAATTTGTTTATTATGATATTCAGTAAAGTTTAGGTTTTTTTGAAGGGTTTTTTTTTGTGTGTGTGTCATCAGTCACAAATTTTCGATTATCATTGTTCTCGCTGCCGTGCGAATGTTAAGATGGCAGAATAGGAGAAAAAATAGATATATACGCTTTCGTAGCATGAAAGAACGCAAAAGTATAACCTCAAAAGATTCACAAAAATATATTAATAAATAAAACAGTGCTGATAAGGCTGTGAACTGAAACCATGTTGATTACATAAATAGTAATGAGACAGTGCTGTACCTTTACCGTGCCCAGTTGTCCTCATAATGGTAAACGACGAAAAAACATCGTGAATACACAAAAACGAAGAAAAATTTTGGAGACTGAAGAAAAAAAAAATCCTTGCAACTGATTTTCACTTGACAACGCCATTAAAGAAATTACATCACATAAAACGCACTGGACTAAGGCTTCCCATTATAGAAGAACAAATAAGTAATGATAAGGCAGCCCAGGAAAGCTTCCCCCAACGAATCCACTTGTTTGGTAAAGAGCCTCACCTCAGAATGAAGTCCAGACAACCGACTGGATCCGCTGTCCACCTTCGGCCCTGGACACACAAGGTTGAAAAATCTCAGCAAAGGACGTGGACTAGAGGTGTGCTGAGCGGCGAGGTCATTGCCAGGGTGTGTGGGTTACCTGGGCAGCGTAGAGGTAACATAAGCCTGGGTAACACAGCCTCTGAAACACTCCTAACGTAGGCTTTGGCTAGACGAGTGGAGGTAGTAAATAAATGCACATGGTGAAACCCATCCCCTATCACGTCTTTACCTGCACTGACTGGCCGCGGCTGGCTTACCTGTCTTACTCCCCATCCCTCTCTCACCCCCCGCGAAACAGGTGCCACTTAGACATTTCTTGTACCGTCTGTGACTCCCGGAGACAAAACAAATGCAGTTTTTATATAATGGGATTCACAATAGGAATTTTCTCGTCAACTTGAACATGGTAGCAATTAGAAGTGTATTTAGTGTGGAGTTGAGTGTAGTATAGAGGAGCATCATCCATAGAGGTGTGTTGTGTGTGTACTTTATGCCTGAGAGATTTAAACTGGAACTCTAGTAATGAGCTGACAGTGGTGCCACATCTGATGCTTCCAAGAGTCACGCAGAGTTGCCAGCAGTACTTTTACACTTTCCTGTTCCGAGTCTTGTTGAAAATTGTGTTTTATAAATTGATATAGTGATATATTATAACCATAAGTAAGACTCTGAGTTTGCGAGGCTCAGACACATTGTACCATTTACTATTTACACTGACAATGTATTTTGTTCTGAGTTTCATTTTACACGGCCGAGGTGAAGAAAACAGTTTTTATCAGAATGATCACAAAAGAAAGAAAAAAAAGTGTCACTCCCTCCTTGTTTGTTTGTCTGAAGTGGACTCGTTCCGGGAAGCTGTTCACTTCAAGAGGCATTTTAGGGACGATATTTACATGTGCATCTTTTTCGTTTTCTCTTGAATCAGGTCACGGCATTTTTGTTTTCTTGTGTGTGTGTTTGCAAGGTTGCTGAGAAATTTACCCTACAAAGATAGGTTAAAACGTCTTAATCTCCACTCCCTAGAAAGAAGGAGGGCAAGAGGGGACATGATTGAGGTTTTCAAATGGGTAAAAGGAATTAATAAGGGAAACATTGATCAGGTTTTAGAATTTAGTAGTCAGGATAGGACACGTGGAAATGGGTACAAGCTAGAAAAACTTAGATTCAGGACAGACATAGGTAGTTATTGGTTCACTAATAGAGTGGTGAACGATTGGAATAGGCTGGGTAGACACGTAGTAATTGCTGAGTCAATAGGTAGCTTTAAAAGACGGTTGGATCAGAGTATGGATAGAGATGACAGGTGGGATGGCTAAGTATTGGATTATTCCAATGGCTCAGACTGGTGGGGGGCTGCAGCTGTTTGCTGTCAGGGTACTGGTGAAACGCTCTGTTCCGATGTAAATGAGAATCGAATCTCTCCTGAACAACAGTTGCAATATGAGCCCTACTGGTCTGTGCCTACTTCATTAGTTTCCACTTGATATGAGCATACGATTCTGTGCCAGCACTAGCAGTCAATAGGTAGCTTTAAAAGAAGGTTGGATCAGAGTATGGATAGGGATGACAGGTGGGATAGCAAAATATTGGATTATTCCAAGAGTGGGGGATAAGGAGCTGCCTCGTGTAGGTCATTTAACTGGCCTCTTGCAGTCTCCCCATTTCGTATGTTCTTGTGTGTGTGTGTGTGTGTGTGTGTGTATACACAAGGGTTTAAGTAGACATTATATATGTGTATATATATATATATATATATATATATATATATATATATATATATATATATATATATATATATATATATATATATATATATATATATATATCAACTTTATTGGAAGTGGATAAACACAAACAATAGTGATTATGTTGGATACATACAAAATAGTCCACTTCCATCATCAGGATTATTGTACCAAGGCATCATGTCCACTTTGTCCACGTGTGTGTGTGTGTGTGTGTGTGTGTGTGTGTGTGTGTGTGTGTGTGTGTGTGTGTGTGTGTGTGTGTGTGTGTGTGTGTGTGTGTTTTGTGGATAAAAATTAATATACATACGTTGTTTCTGTCAGATTCAGATTACCAACAACCACAGCATCTCTATCCCCATTACCGACAACACCAACAACAACAACAACAACAACAACAACAACAACAACAACAACAACAACAACAACAACAACAACAATAACAAGGGTACAGAATGACTGCAATATTTCTGGCGCCTTGCAAGGGAAAAGTGAGGTCGTGAGGGAGCTCCGGGATCAGCTGAGAGTTGTAAGCCTGTAACCCAAGGCCTTGTTATAACCTGCTGCTGAGCCACTACTACTGTGCTTTGAGACTGTGACCTGCTTACGAGCCACTGCTGCAGTGGTGTGATATGTTGCCAAGCCACTGCTGATGTGCTGTGAGTCTCTGACCTGCTGGGGATAATGTTGTCATGCTGTGACATGCTAACTGTTCACTTATCGTGATGTGAATTGCTGCTGGGCCACTGTTGATGTGCTGTGACACTCTCTGCCGTGCCGGTGTGCCTCACAGTCGTGGTGGTCCACCGCTGCTTCCACCCTGGCATCCTATTCATTAGTTCCATCTGGGCCAGTATGGAGTTGATCGTATACCTACATAGACATTCAAGCCCTGTACATAATAAAACTTACCGTTGCTGCAGCAGATGCAACACCTAACTACAATGAACACTGTTTCTGTGTAAGATTGATTAAGTACCGTATATCGTTAGTTTTCATTCGGAGTTGGAATCCAACCCCGATGAAAAAGAAATAACTGCTTTTCCCATATCATTTACCACAACTTTGCAAACATACAAGCCTTGAGGTGGTCATTATAACGGCTGCATTACATAGCAGTCCATAGTTTTAGTAGTGTTTGGGGCAAGTCCATCATTACTGTCATTATGCAGTAATCTTCTTTTGTAACATGTTGGCTCCAAACAGACTGGTGCATACGATCAAATAGGCGGTAGAGTACTACTCCTGGTAGCTTTGCCTTACTTGTAACAGGAAAAAGAAAGTTAAGATAATGTGATTATTAACGAGTGGACCTCTTTGCAGTATACCTGTTTCATTAACAATAGAAAACGTTACGTTAACAATAATATTACAAGGGATACTTTTTTAGGTATACTAAAATATAAATACATAAATATTACATTATGAGAATTTAATTTTATACAGAGATATTATCATTTAATGATAAATCAGTTATTTATAAGAGATATTTTGCTGCAGTTAGTATTTTGGGTATGATTTTCCAGGGTTTGGTAACTTTGATAACACTTGTTTACCTCCGAGACTGGCTCAGGCTGCAGCTGTGTGACCACGTGCCGCTGTGTAATGTGTGCAGGCGACACCAAGGCAACACTGCAACTGATTACTGTCCTGCCTCCTCAGTCTTTATATCATGTGCTTCCTTGAATGAAAGAGAAAGTGTAGTGCTGGAGTGCAGTGAATAGTTGGATGTACCCCATGTGTGTGCGTGTGTGTGACAGACTGGCAACGAGACCCACACCGCCGCACTCATGTCTATAAAGAATATTAATGTTCTCTCTCGGAACCCTGACCACCACCTCAGGGAAACCAAGCATGACATCCACAAAGGTGAGTGTAGAACAGAGCTTTGTATGTGTGTGTTGATAGGTAGACTTACAGTGCAATGAGTGTATGCCTTCCAACCTTAATGTGATGTTGATGGTTACGAATATTTACCTATCTGATATTTATTTATTTATTTCAAATTCCTACTTCTCAAGACTGCTGTATTGCTCTTCCTTCAGCAATCACTCGTTCCTGTTTGATATCCAGTGGTTTGGTTGATATCTGACAGTGGGGGGTGGAGAGGAGGCGGAGCCCACCACGGCTAGGCTAGGTTAGGTTAGGTTAGTCTTGTCCGCCAAAGTGATAGGCATATTTCTGGATATTTATTATATAAGCCTGCGTAGTATTGTCCCCCTTTTAAGAGTAAGGTGTGGTTATGTTTGGTAAATATAGCTATAGTAATTTTGTAAAGATGCTGGCCTGATTTATTGGAGTGTGTAGCTAGCGGCATACACGCAGGACTTATCTATGGGCTTTGGGTGCTGGATAAACACGGGATGAAGGAGAACTTTATTTATTTAATGTTCCAACCAACTGTCTGCTTCAGAGAGAATAACAAACTAATTAGTGATTTTACCAAACATTCACATTCATGTTATCCTTCAACCCATCCCCTCTTCATTGACAAAGCTTTGGTATCTTTTGAGGGGAATTTATTTTTTTGGAGTTGTGTTGCTACATATGGAAAAGATATGATTTTTGACCCTGTTTTGTAGAAATGAACTTTTGCGACTAAACTGAACTGTAGGAAATAGTGTCATTAGGTTTAGTTATTTTTGTAGAGTTGTTCCGTTCTGTCAGTATTACTCACAATATTATTTACTTGCACAAATTACCTCGCCTCTAGTTTTATTGGCAGGTCATACATGCTGCAACTACTAGTGATATAAAATACTATAAATGTTAGGTCAATGTGAAGAGACACTTTGTGCCTGTCCCACCACTATACTAAGGTCTCACATATTACTTGATTTGTCAACCATTACCTCTGAATTTTACACAAGGAGTCTATAGGAGGTAAGGAGGATTTTAAGTGTTAGATTTTGTTTAGAAAACTCCTTTACCAATACATTTCAAAAAAAGGTTTGAGAGAGACTGTTTTAAGGAAAGATCAGAAATTAGGCGCTCTGTGACGTCTCCACGCGAATCATTTACCTGTTTCTGGTTTGGGCGTCTAGAGAAAGACGTGGAGTAGTGCAAGTTAGAGTCATCAGCATATGGGTGGGTAGGACACTGAGTAAGATTGAAAAGGTCATTGATGAATAATAGGAAAAGAGTGGGTAATAGGACAGAACCCTGTGGAACACCACTATTGATAAGTTTACGGGAAGAACAGTGGCCATCTATCACTACTGCAATAGAACGGTCAGAAAGGAAATTAGAGATGATGGAGCAGAGAGAAGGATAGAAACCGAATGAGGGAAGTTTAGAAATCAAAGCTTTGTGCCATACTCTATCAAAAAGCTTTTGATAGCTATATCTAAGGGAATAGCAAAATGCCAAGCATTATTCTTTCCATTCCCCTTTGGGCACTTTGAACTTCGTTCCAGGGCTTTCGTAAAACTCCAGGTTTTTTATCCATATGTTAGAACTGGTAGAATGCACTAATGGGGAAGTTGGGCATGTTTCATTGGATTAAAGGAAGGATTAAGGAGGAGCTACTAATTACCTAATAAGAGTCGTCAGATACATAAATGGAGTGGATAGATAATGTTTAGGTAAACTCACTTGGTTTCCTTCCTTTACTACTGATTGACTGATATGATGTACCTCAGGATCCCTTCTGTTGGAAGCTTGCAGCATTTAAAAAGTTGGCATTGGTCTGGTTAGACACAGGAGTCTCCTAAGGAGATGACATGGTCTAAATACTTGTATACCAGCAGTGAAAAGACTAAATACATATTATTTTTATTTATGCTATCAAAGTTTTTGTTTTGTATATGTGTTTTCAGATAGCTATGCATTTTTATGTTCATATTGTTAATAATGTACTCTCTTTTCCAGTGCAGAGAAATTATGATCCTTCCTTACATCCCTTTGAGGCAAGCAGAGAGTACAAACTGGCCTTGAATTCTGTCAAGCTTGAGAGGGTGTTTGCCAAACCATTCCTGGGGAGCCTGACACACACAGAGGCAGTGTCTTCTCTGTGCCGCCACCCAAGTCGCCTTTCCTGTGTCTTTACTGGCACTGTTGAGGGTGAGGTGTGTAGACTTGTATAGTTTATATTAATGTGGATGTTGACAATCATAATAGTCATTTCGTGCTTCAAAACTCAATCCTGCTTAACACTTGATACAACATACAAGACAGTAATGCTCTCTTCTCTAATAACATCCCTCATTTGTATTGGACATTAATTTTCTAAAAATATTAATTACAGATTTCATGCTTTCACTTGCTAAAGCAACTTCTCTAAGCTAGGCATTTAATATCACATCCAGCAGCTCTTCTCTTGGATGCTGATTATGTACAATGGTTTCACCTACTGGTGTATGAAATCTACTCCTTGTGTAGAAAACTCCATTCACACACCACTTCAGAACAGGAGAGGCTGAGAGGCTGTTTGTATCATCACTTCTCTTCCTTTATTTAATGTTCAGTTCCATAATCTAATGCAATGTAAAAAAAAAAAAATGTTCACCTATTATCATATGTATTTATTGTTATTCCTCTTCTGAAGTGACTCGCTGTGTGTATCCTCCATAGCATCCATAATCCTGCTGGACAAGCTTTCTGCTCATTTTCACTTATGTTGTGTTCATTTTATCAGTATTTTTATTTTGCCATCCATTGCAAGTGTCAATTGTGAATAGTTAACCTTACTTTTAATTTTTATCCTCCTATAACTTTAACTCCTTCAGAACAAAACTCAATATATTTCCTTGTAACTGTTTTTTTTTTTTTTATTATTATTATTATTATTCTTTACTTCTATATTATTTTAAGGAAGGCTGTCCAAGATTAAAAAGTAATGAAAAAGCCTGCTAACAGTAAAAGAAAGATATGCTTAAACAATTAAATGTTTGCATATTTAAGGCATTAACTTCCATTATTTTGCAGCTGAGGTTGTGGGATATATCCAAGAAGAATTGTGAGTGGACTGTTCAAGCTCACAATGGACAAGTTTGCTCTATTGTTGCTGCTCCTGATGGAGATTCATTCTTCACCATCGGCAATGACAAAACTATCAAGAAATGGTCCCTTGACAAGGCCAAGGAAGGAACACAAACTCTGCCCCTTGACACTTGGCTTAGTGATGTAAGTGTTTCTCTCTGTAGCAAGCTGGCACACACTTATTTTCACCTTATTTAGAAATTCTATTCTATTCTATGGTTTCAGATACCTCATTCCCTCCAGGAACATCTCCTAAATGGATGGCCATGGCAGAGGAGCTTCAATCTCTCCCTATCCATACACTCCCTCTTTCCTTGTTCAATCTAACACCAACTCTTTCATGCATGTACGTCTTCATCCTATCGTTCTATCTTACAACTGGCCTTCCTCTCCTAATATCCTCAGTTTCATTCATATACACTTCACAAACTCTTCACTCTTCTTTCTCTCCATATGACCAAACCACCTCAGCATATTTTTTTCACCCATTCCACTACACCACGCTTCGAAGGTACACAAAGACTCACACCACTGGACTCACTGATACTGACTGACATTTAGTAGGCTGGCCTAATCGGCCAGAGTTTCTGGTTATTGTTTGCCGCTTACCATCGTCAGAAGGTGTCACCGGCGTGGAGTTCTTATAGGTAGAGAGTTTAAGAGTTGAGCCAACATGCCTATTATCATTTTCATGATGTCAAGAGGTTGGAGCATAACGAAAAGACCGTAGTGAGGTGCGTATGCAATGTCACAGTAAAAGTTTGTCCCGTCCAAACATAATGACCATTCACACTAATAGTATAACATCTTACATAAACATTTTAATCACAGTTTTGCAGTGGTCTTTGATTAGAAGGGACAAGGATATGTTGAAATGCCTGAGTAGTTTCTATGTTCTTATCTTTAATGTTGTATCCTTCACCAGACTATTGTGACAGGCATCAGCCACCACAGGCACAAGAATGAGTTCATCACCTGTGGAGAGAGAGTCCTGCTGTGGGATGCCTCCAATAAGGCACCAAAATTCTCCTATGACTGGAGTACAAGTGGAGACACAAATGACGCCAGTGTGGTGTGCGTCAAGTTCAACCCTGTGGAGACTGACCTCTTTGGTGAATCTTTTGGTTGTTTATTACATAGTATTTCATCATAAGCTGCAAACAGTTGGTAGGAGAAGTTTGATAAACAAAATTTTTCCTTTTTGAGGCAAAAATGGAAATATTTGATGGGATTTCTGTACTAAGGACTGATAGGAGATGCTTTTAGGGAGTGAGAAACAATTGATTAAGAGATTTGTAGAAATGGCCAGTGTTTTGAAAGGACATTTCACAGGATACTGCATGTGAGAAGAATGGGAAAGGAAGCAATTATCAAAAGGAGTTGTAAGTTCAAAACATGTAATGAAGATGTAAAGGAAGACAAAAAGGCCAATGGACAGTTGGTTTTACAGAAACAATGGCTCACAGAAGTCCCATTTGTGTGACTGACTCTATGCACTGTATTGGGTGGGGTGCTCTTATCTTGTCTTGGGGCCTAGGGGTTAAGTGAGAGGAGTGTATGTATGCATGCATGCCTTGTCTTAGCTATCACGATTTTGGTTGACAACAGCCTGTTATATAGATATTTAGGTTTTATTGTTTTTATGCCACTTTACACATGCAGGAAAGGACATCACGAAAAGTAAAACTTTTCTATGATAGCTTAGACAAGAAAATTATTCATTTATTGTAGAATTTAAGTTATAGACTTTTAGTTGATATCTAATTGTTTTCCTGCATTGGACAGCATCCAGTGACTATGCAAACAACATAGTTCTTTATGACACACGAGCAAAAGAGGTGAAGAAACTCAAGATGAACCTTCGCATCAATGCCTTGGCATGGAATCCTATGGAAGCCTTCATTTTGACTGCTGCCAGTGAAGATTACAAGTAAGTTGTTTGAGAATGGCTGCTTTTTCCTGGTTGGTTGAGGTTCACCAAGAATCACTGGGAACCAAAAATCATGTGCATTGATTAGTGAGAAATAACTTGCAAAAAACCATGAGTAAGGAAGCAATAGTTGGCACACCACAGATAATATGATTTGACAGGATTGATGGGATTGGTTTGTGAAATGTACTTGGTGACAGATTGCTAAATGGTGTGAAAGGTAGAGCATGTGTAAGAATGGGAACCAGCATAGGTGAGTGGTTTCCTGTTCAAAAGAAGCAACGTCAGGGATGTGTGACGTCACCATGGTTGTTAGATATTTATATGGACGGTGTGGTAAGGGAAGTTAATATGAGAATGTTTGGTATAGGTCTCATTTTGTAAAATTATGATAGAGAGTGGAAGCAAAATTGGCTATTGTTTGCAGATGATATTGTTATGTTGGCAGATTTAGAGGAGATATTGTGTCACACAAACATACCTTGGTAGTTCAATGGTAATGTCTCGACCTGTCACTCAGCAGGCTGAGGTTTCACCTCGCTCAAGCTGCAAAGTTTTTACTGATGATCAAGCAGCTGCTTTCCTCCTTGAGCAAGAGGATGGGGTGTGTGAAAGGTCAGTCTTATCTATAGATCAGACTACGAGTTCTAAGCTCTTCTCTGGGAGGGTAATGAGCACTTGATCCTCAATACCATGGTGAATTACACACACACAAGAAGATAGGATTGTTTGCCTTCCACTTATACCAGACTGTAAAGTCACAGCTGTTTGACAGACATCCATACACATCTCAGATAGGTGAACAAGAACTGCAGTGGGGTTTAGTGACTTACTTAATTTGTCTCTGCCTGGCCAGGGATTTGAACCCTAGACCTCTTGGTTTTAAGGGTGCGTCCACATGGTCAAACACTGTTACCATATCATGCGTAGAGGATGTCGTCATAAACGTAGAGTCGAAGAAAACTGATCTGGCAACAAACAGTGATACCAGATCAGTTTTCCTTGATTCTATGTTAATGAAGTCATCCTGCTACGCAGTATGATATAGTAACGGTGTTTGTCCAACAAACAGTGTTCCACCGTGTGGACGCACCTTAAGCTAAACACACAAACCACCACACATATTGTTGTGTTGCATAAATTTTACGAAGTGCTTAGAGATACAGCAGTCGTACCGCGTTGTCATCTGCTATTCCTGCGGCCTGTGCCTTATTATTTACCTGGTAAAGCATCTTTCAAGTTATGTTAGGTACAGTTTGGTTCGGTTATATAAGTTTTTTACCCAAAAGTTAGGCACGTGCCGAATCTATAAAGGAGCACTATGAGGATACAGCACTCGTTAGGTTATGGCTAGATTAGGTTATGTTATGTTAGGTACAGTTTGGTTCAGTTATATAAGCTTTTTATATTTTATTACCCAAAAATTAGGCACATAGGCTGCCGTACCTGTAAGCACTGCCTAAATTTTATTGTCTCCTGTATATACTATTGTCACTTAATTCACAATCATACTATCTTTTCCTCATTTAGTTGTTGCTGCATGTGGTCTTTCATCACTTGCCCATCTTACTCAGTAAATATAGTATGTTCATGATGATGAGTTATTGATTATTCCATTGTTCTTTCAGCGTATATTCATATGACATCAGAAAGTTGAACACATCCCAGCAAGTGATCAACATCCATGAAGGCCACACAGATGCCGTCCTGGATGTGGATTACTCCCCAACTGGCAAGGAATTCTGCACTGCTAGTTATGACAAATCCATCAGAATATACAGAGCAGATGAGGTAAGTGTAAATGCAAGATCTGGAAGGAAACAAATGTAGAATAGTGGTGACCAATTGAGGGAGATCCAGGAAACAGGCATCAAATTAGATAACAAATAGGATGTAAAAAGAAGCATTTCTGTGTGACTGAAGTAATGTATTTTGCAGTTATATAATTTCTTCAAGAGATGAACCATTCAGCCATTATATTATTAATTTATTTCAAGATTTTTCTTTATTTCATCATCCAACATCATAATTGTCAGCCACAAATATGTTTTTTGTCCTATTCAACATTTGGCTTTACTGTGTGTGTGTTCTGTAGGTTCCTTTCAACTCAGTTGGTCCCTTTAATATTTGAGACAAAGGAAGAGATAAAAACTGATAGGGATCGGGAGTGCCTGAGTAGAATGTACTTGTATGGACAGGTACACGTGGAGACTTCCGTAATGATCATCCTCTTGAGCCTGAGAGTTGCAAAGAACAAACATCAGAGTAGATTAGATGGAGGAAAGTTAGGAAAATGAGCATACAGTGATGCACCAAGTTTCATGGTATCTTAATTCACGAATCTAGTGTGGATCAGTGTTCCAAATTTTTCAAAATCAAGTTTTTTGCACTTTTGGGGGGAAACCAACTTAACATGAATTCATACCTGGTGAACCACTGTACTTGTATATGAATACAGTAAATGGGTGTGAATCATGTCTAGGTGACCTGTATTGTTTTCCTCTTTATTTTTTTCTTGAATCTGAAACCCCAGCTCTGTTGTGTGTGAAAAATGATGACAACTTAGATTGTCTCTGTACCAATAGTATGACTTTCCATTTACAATTATGTTCTACTGTTGAAGTCTAGTCCACTGAATGTGAATATGTTTTCTTTACTTTTTTTGGCCTAGTAAATAACTCCCGAAATTTGTACTTAAGGGTCACAGCCGGGATGTTTATCACACCAAGAGGATGTTCAAGGTCAGCTGTATCCTTTGGTCTGGAGACAACAAGTACATCCTCTCCGGCTCCTCAGACCACAATCTCAGGTTGTGGAAATCAAAATCAAATGAAAAGCTTGGTATTGTAAGTAACATTGACAAACTTGTGCCAGTTTCCCATACATGTGGAATGGCTCCTGATTACTCATTCAACATTGAAGTAGCATTGAATA